>CM067374.1:113772297-113900797 GCA_034401795.1 Chaetoderma sp. LZ-2023a | reverse complement strand
ATATTTTGAAACGTATTTGACCGGTCGCTGCTGCTGACATAGGCAGCACAATACCCCGTGATTTAACAGCTTAATTGTAGTATCCCAATATATATATTGGGATTCTGAAAATTCAAACTTCGATCGATCATATAACGAACAAACCATGGGCGAATCTTAGCTAGAAGTAGGCGGGGCATAGATAGAAATGGACCCCTCCATTGGTTAAAAGAATACATATAATTTAGCAACTGTAAGCGAATATTACTGAGGCATCAGTGAGTTTTGGTATGCGATTACAGAAGTGAGTAAGCAATTATATAGTACCGTAAGCCAATGCCCAATCTCTATACTGATATGCGGTGAAAATACTATTACATACAGCTGTGTTGAAGCTATAGCCACCATGAGTAATGGAGGAATCCAGTCATAATAGACTGCGTGGCGCGTAGAATGGCGTCCACACCAATGCCGTCATGAGTGATGTAGATACGTTGGTCATGAACGCGTTTTTGATGGCGGACTAAGCGTTGCTTTACGAATTGTTTACTAATTTTAATAAACATGCTGCTGACTATTTTGAAACTATGTTGACTTGCCGCTGTTGCTGCTTAGGCAGCAACAGCATCCGGCCAAATTAGTTTCAAAGCATTCAACCGCTTTCTTGTATAGGCTATGGAAATTTGGGAATCGGAGAGTACAGGGATAAATCGTACGTGCAGCTTAGCTAGAAATGGGCGGGGTATAGCAAAAGCTGGATTTCTCCATCGAGTCAGAAATGCCACAAACAGCGTCCAAAATGTATTGGATCACACGCTATTCGATAGGTTTGAAACACCCGCGAAGAAGTAGATGTTCGAAGCCAAAATATGCGTGCTATACAATCTGTGTGTCTTGTATGGCAGCTATTCAATTCAACTGCTAACTTCTCCACACCGAGTAGTCCACAACTGTTAGCGTGTTTAGGGCAGGATGATATGGCCTCTTGGTGTAAACAGATCTGACGCGGATGGAAGCCTACGTACTGCTGCAGCTTCGTTAAATAGCGCATGGGCGGTGCACGTGCACACGCTAATGTATATCTATGCGCCTCTTAGTGTAGCAAACTGTAGCTAATTTATGTGTGATGTGCTGATTCACGACTTCGCTGTTAAAAGCTACACATTTTGAACAAAAACTAGTTTTTTATGATTTCTTAAATGTAATACAGTCGAGCCAGTCGTTCCTTTGGAAGAGTTTCAAAATAATCCTCTCTCTACCTGTAAATGGGCATTGCAGAAACCATTGCATATGCCATCAGCGGGTCGATTTGACGCTCACAGTGTTAAGTTGGCACGTGGGAGGTTAATAGATTGAAACAAATCTGTTTTCCCGGTACACAATGTCTAACCATTTGCAACGCAGGCAATACGATGGAAATGATTCTAAAGATGATAGAATCTAACTTTCCAGTGTATCCATCCATCACATGACGTCATAATCAACTACGCGACGTGTAGTATGACGTAATAATCCTTATGTCATTAATGACTTGATTTAGTCAGTCGTAAATGCGTAATAGCCGACACGTTGGAATTGTATGTCTTCGATATATAATGCTGATGCTGTTGAATATTCTGAAACCAATTTGACAGGGCGCTGTTGCTGTCAGCCAAATTAGTTTCAAAATATTCAATAGCTTATCTGTATAGTTTTTTTGTATGGGAAAATGATAGTAAGAGAGTTCTGGGATCGATCGATCCCAACACGGGCAGGGTGTATGTGGGTCTTAGCTAGAGACGGGTGGGGCATAGCTAAAACTGGAAAGGTCAATTCCAGCTAGGGGAAATGGTATGTCCGCCATAGTGAAATACATCGGCACGGGATGGCAAGTACAATTAACCTCTATATACTCTTCAAATATACGCTATCATGCGCTCCTAATAAGCGACGGCATCGGCTCAGGATGACTAATTTAATTAACCTCTATCGTATCCTCAAGACAGGAACATATTGGATCAGATCATAGGCTCATTAGGCACATTGACTAAATGGATATATGGAGATAGAAATGTCTTTTCCTGTTTCCTAGCATGTAAATTGGTATTGTCACAAACAGTTTGTGTTTATCAATTCAATATTGAATTTTTATTGATATGGTTCCAATTTAGAACCGCTATTGCTACAAATTAAATTGGTATCGCAGACACCAAGCCAACGGTCCAACTCAATGTTTATATTGCCATCGTGCTAAATAAGCTTCACATAACTCTGCAATGTGATAGGCACATATCTGGAAGAAAGAAGAACCCGGGTAAAATGAATTCTATGTGTACATATGATATGCTATCTGAATAGCTGTTGGAGTCAAACGACGATGTCACTCGAATTGAAGCATGTTTTGAAACACTGCATTGGTTCCAAACGAGAGGTGACCCCTTTTTATATAAATTCCAATGAATGAATTCAGTTTTAGCTATGCACACTAATTGCCTATGGCAGCAATACCGCCTAGTCAAATTAGTTTTAAAATAGTCAACATAATAGTTATTAAATAGTAAAGATACATACCACGTACAACTTGGCAGACAATTAAGCGTTTATGACGGACGTAGACACGTCATTCATGGCGTAATTGATTTTGACATTAACCCACATGGGACGTAGTTCATTATGGCGTCATATATTTGACTGACAGGTTGGATTGCTTTAGTCATCCGCCGACATGTTAAGAACACTATGTTAATTTAATGCATGCACTGTGACTGTTTGCATTGCGTTTCTATATTTATTCGGCTTCCTGGTGTACGACGGAAAGCTGCAGAGACCTAGATTAGTGTGTTATAAAGAGTTGCATTTCCTATGCTGTTAGCACAGTAATTTGTAAGATAATAAGCACGTGCTGTAATCTAAGGTGGGGGTATATCAGGGATGGGTCAAAGTAGGTCATCTGATGTTTTTGTATAAGTTAATTAAAATAAGGCATATTATTTGCTTTTTGTGGAATTCCTATATAATACATTTCCCGATGGAATGTGATAGGTTTTAATCTGTATATTAATAACTGTTGAGAGAATGAATCGCATGTTATTTACTTCATAAAATATAATAGCATTCCATGTTGCCGATTTTATTGAAATGGAATTCTCGTTTGTTGACTTTATTAAAATCTCTACCAAACGTGTGTTATTGGATGTAGCTTACAGAAAGGAATAGTAGGTCGCATGCTGTTTCTAATAGGGAACCTGCCTTATGTAACCACCGCTTGGAGCACAATACATGCTGAATAATGAGGCGCGGTCTCTTGATACAATTAATTATGTGTTAACAAACGGCCATATTATAGGCGCACATGCAAAACGGTCATGCAAATCGAGTTAACTGTTGGCGCAAAGCTCGTCGCAGTGGCTCTTGGATATTTTTTTTAAATCCTACCAATTGGAACAGTACATGAGCTCGCTGGCGTGCTGCTGTAGACTGTTACTTTCAGGTTGTATTCATTCTGTCATGCCACAATAATTTCAAGATACTGTTTTTGTCTTAAAGACATACAATGTCTGACTATGCAAGAGATGCACTGCGATACTCTATTAATATAAAACACTCACTCCACACTCTCTAATCCAGTTAAAATCTGATACTGCAGTACTGGGCGGTTTAATGGCCTATGCGATCGAGATATCGCCGTTTTCAACGCCACCTATTCATGTTTGATTTAAGCTGGAATCCAACCCTGACTAAATGTAGTTCGATCGTGTCGACGACTATGATAGTTTCTCTTTCTCTAGCAACTAGTTATGTATAGCATTTCACCAAGCCGTTCTGCGAGATGCAAGACGGCAATTAACTGTGGGATAAATAGCTTAGAGTTGCTGATGAATGCGTTGTATCGGATAGATTAGGTCAAGCGATACATTGGCTTACATAATATTGGCCATTTGCAAGCTTCCAATAGCGAGTTAATGCTCACGCGGAACCTGTTGCTTATTTGTCTAAATCGTTGTTGTTGGAATCTAGTCCTGTCTATGGTAGCACAGTCTCCACGCCAACAGTAAGCCACTTCGGGGAGCCCAGAAACATGCTTCGAATAAATCATTCTCAGTACAGAGGACATAGCTAAGAAGCTGCTGAGGGGAAAAGTGTAAACTGCAAGTGTGTCAAATAAAATTCACCAACAGATAATGTTGGAGCCATCTCAAGAGGTTCGTATGTGGAGTGTCTTGCATATATCATTAACCGAAGATACTGTTCCTCGTACCTGGAATGAAGCCAATGGAACTCCAATCTTTGAACAGGTGAAAGGTGGCAGTCCAGGAAATCACCGACCAGTACATGGACACGTACATTATGTAAATCCCTTAGTGACGCTTTAGTGAGATGTAAGTAAATAGTGCATATGCATGGGAATAACCTATAAACAGCGTTCCAGTATGGATTTCTAAGGGGTGGGTCAACCACAGCACACTGTCTAGCTGGGTTTGAGGACTATATCGCGTAACTTGACGAAGGCGTATCAGTCGACATAATCTACTTGCTGTTTGCTAAAAATGATTCGACAGAGTGATGTATCAAGAATTATTACTTAACAACAGACCGATGACGACCTAGGCCAGACAAATTCCCGGATAGGAAGTCTCGTCAGTGGCAGGCGAGGGCGAGTAAGCGTACATGCATCATCGTTGAATTGGGCATCAGTCCTCAGTGGTAGTCTCCAAGGCAGTGGCATGGTTCTAGTACTGTGTGCCTGTTTTATCAGTGAAATATCAGACCCAGGCAGTTTGCATAAATTGCATTGTTCATATATGTGTGCAGACGATACTAAGCCTTTCACGAAAGAAACACGCGTATTTTCATACAGACTCTGACACAATACTTGCGTGAAAATCGGTTTCAACGCCTCTAAATGCACGTTCGTCAGCTAGGAAATTAAAAAAAAATGGCTGCAATTATGAAATGTCCAGTAAAGATGATAACATTACTTGCGAAGTAATCTCTATCGAAAAGAACGTCGATGGCAATGTGAATGCCAAGCGGGAGGTGTCTATTCACACTGAAGCACGGGCTAATAACAAAGCAGTCCTCGGACCAAGAATAACAAGCAGCCCCATTGAGTGAACTAGTGTTACGACACTAATGTTCTGCCGTTGTCATAGCATGATTATGGTGTCATTACGCAAATTCGTGTTGGGAGAGTTTTGCGACCGTCTTGTTGTGACAGAGTGTGCCGTCATGATAAATCCATTTAATCCAATTATAGTGCCGTGATCATGACATGCTAATCACCTTAATAACGCGGCTGATGGACGAATCCCCTTTAAGCTATGCCAGCCCATGTCTATGGAAGATCCGGCCATGCTTTGTACCTGTTCGAACCGATTTATGCAATTTGAATCATGAATTCCCAGAATCCCAATTGCATGGTAACTATACAGCTAATATGTCGAATATAGGCAGCAACATCATCCAGCCAAATTAGTTTCAAAATATTTAACTTAATGTTTATTAAAAGTACAGACATACACTTCGTACACATTGACAGCGTAGTAAGATGTTATGACGGACTTAGATACACAATTCATGGCGTGTTTTGATTGTGACGTCAGCCTACCTGTACCGTAATTGATTATGACGTCAACACTTGATCGACGGATTGGATTCCTCTATTGGCCAGTTATTGCTCTAGTACCGGCCGAGTAACCTCCACAAGCATTGCGATTGTTGCAAAACTCAGCCACACTCGCAACCGAATTCATCTGGCAACCCTATCCTGGAATGAGCTCTATGGGTACCTAGACGCCGCCTCCCTAATATTAAATGTCTCGGCACTGAAGTGTTTCAAGGAACGGTTGAATAAGGAATGGGCTCAAAAGATGAACGTAATAGATGATGGGCCTGCCAGCTTCTAAATATATCGAGAATAGAGGGATCCATTTCTAGATATGTCCTACCCATTTCTAGCTAAGTCTCGCTCACGATGTGTGCCTATTGCGATCGATTGATATACATTGAACACTGAATTCTCAGAGTCCCAGGTTCAAGGTTAATATAAATATAACCTGTTGACTAATTTGAAACTAATATAAAAGGGTGCTGTTGCTGCCTATCGTAGCACCAGCACCCAATCAAATTTGTTTCAAAATATTCAACATATTGTTTATTTAATAGTAAACCCATATGGTTTCTTGCCTGATTATTCAATGTTCATGAGGGAGCTAGATACGCCATTTAATTTAATACTCATTTTACTTTTGATGTCAGCCTATATGTGACACAATTGATTAGCAGGCCGTATATTTGAGTGACAGATCAGTCTATCCCTTATGACGTATCTGTTTTTCTAGACGATGTACGCAGGACACGGTGTGGAAGCATATCAGCCACAAATATGCTAAGAAATTACATTGTCTCTGTCATATTAAAATGACGACTGAATGTGGAACCATATCAGTGCTAGTGACTAAGAACATAATTCCTGCTTTATTAGGCTGCGTGCGAAGCAACGCGCTCTATTGTAATCTTAAGCCCAGGCATTTTGATTTTTTTAACGTATCTCCTCCCAGGGTTTTGAGAGTAGGGCGTCGACATTTTGACAAATGTTAGAATATAGTTTCAGGCGGTGGACTTGTGCTTTTGTGGCGAAGTGTGGGCTAGTTTCTCTAGGAGATCGACTAGAAACCTGTTTCCGGGGTACGGATTTTGTTACACACCCACACAGAACCACATATCGGCGGCGACCATCTCGCTTGTTGGCTAAAATCTGGAATCGGTTACGGTTTAACGAACACTTAAAGTAACCTGCTGTGCGCTGCTAAAGAAGCAGGCGGCCTGGTAGTGACGTGTCATTCCTGACAGTGAGGACCGAGGAGTGTCATTCTTGGTACCGTGGTGCCATTCCAGATAGTGATACGTGTCATAACATATAGTGAATGCCATCCCTACTAGAAAGGACTTATGCGTGTTATTCCTGGTAGTGAGTTGTCATTCCTCCTAGTGAGGACTGATGAGTTTCATTCCTGGTAGTGAGGTGCCATTCCTCCTAGTGAGCACTGATGACCGTCATTTCTGGTAGCGAGGTGTCATTCCTGACAGTGAGGACTGATGAGTGTAATCAAAGATAGTGCATGCACTCCCTGCTAGTGAGGACTGATGAGTGTCATTCATGGTAGTGAGGTGTCACCCCTGATAGTGCGGACTGTTTAGTGTCATCACAGATAGTGAATGTCATCCCTAATGTTGAGGACTGACGAGTGTCATTCCTGGTAGTGAGGTGTCATTCCGACTAGTGAGGACTGGTGATCGAGTGCCATTCCTGGTAGCGTGGTGTCATTCCTGATAGTGAGGACTGATGCGTGTCATCACAAACAGTGAATGCCATCCCTCCCTATGACGGCTGATGAGTGTCATTCCTGGTAGTGAGGTGCCATTCCTCCTAGTGAGGGCTGATGGGTGTCAGTCCTGGAAGTGATGTGTCATTACTGATAGTGAGGACTGATGTGTGTCATCACAGATAGTGAATGACCTTCCTGCTAGTGAGGACTGATGAGTGTGATTCCTGAGAGCGAGGTGTCACCCCTGATATGGAGGAGTGTCATTCCTGGTTGTGAATGTCATCCCTGATAATAAGGAGTGTTGAGTGTCATTCCCGGTAGGGAATGCCATCCCTGATAGTGATGGCTGAGGAGCGTCACTTCTGGTAGTGAGGTGTCATCCCTGATAGTGAGGAGTGTTATTCCTGCTGGTTAGGTATCATTCCTCCTGGTGAGGACTGATGAATGCCATTCCTGATAGTGAGGTGTGATGTCTCAACAGCACATTTTTTTATTATTGAGTAATGCATATCTCCGACCTTACTCGTATTGTATAGCTATACTAGATATCCTAGCTATTATTTCTTGGCCCGTGCTCGCATGTACAGCCATACCGTTGCATTTGACTAGCCGAAATTAGGTAGCACATGCGTTCTGGTGAATAGCTAATACTATTTAATGACCATTGGGCTGCGTGCGAAGCAACGCAGTCTATTATAATCTTAAGCTCGGATTTTCTGAGTTCTTTTGCCACCTATCTCCTCCCAGGTTTCTGCGAGTAGAGGATCGAAATTTGGCCAACGGGTAGAATATAGTGCCAGGGGGTGTGCTATTTTGGTGGCGAGATGTGTGCTAGTTTCTCGTGGAAAGCAACGAGAAACCTGTTTCCGGGGTCCGTTCTGTGTTACAAGTACTCATCCACAATCTCGCCTCTAGGGGCTAAAACCTGGAATCGATTCTGGCAAATGGAATATTTAAAGTAACCTGGTGTGCAAGCATTAAAAGATATATATATATATATATATATATATATATATATATATATATATATATATATATATATATATATATATATATATATATATATATATATATATATATATATATATAAATGAATATATATACATTAAAAGATATATTTGATATTAGTCTGAGAAAGTTTGCCACAGAGACAACAAAACCTAGCTAACGAGTTGATTCTGATTAGTGGTGATGTTGGTAGCCTAACCAACAGCAGTGATGCTTATGGAGAACACACCTCCACTAATGGTCAAGCTTAGATTCGAGCCCTTCCCCGCGGCTCATGGGTTGATAGTGTTGATGGAGGGGTTATTTCTTGGTGCGTGCTCAGACTTAACACACTAGGTCACATAATAATATTCAGACAGATACCGAATATGTCTGTCCGAGAGGTGATTTGTGTGTGTGGTTTCTGGACATGAGTTCGGGTGTACCATTCCCTCAGCACAACCAATCACTGCACCTCTCTGTACTAATGTTGATACCCAGACCATATGTGCATGTCACTGTATTAAAATTGATCATAAGATCAGTATGTGTGCGTGCGTGCGTGCGTGCGTGCGTGCGTGCGTGCGTGCGTGCGTGCGTGCGTGCGTGCGTGCGTGCGTGCGTGCGTGCGTGCGTGCGTGCGTGCGTGCGTGCGTGCGTGCGTGTGTACGTGCGCGTGCGTGCGTGCGTGCGTGCGTGCGTGCGTGCGTGCGTGCGTGCGTGTAGATCCTTATCCATGTCTCATGAGGGTACATTTCTTCCAGCATGGCTAGGGTCAGGGCCTTCTTGCTCATACCACTGTGTTCATCTTTGGTTGTGAGATGAGGTACTGTGGTGCGAATAGCTATGCTCTCTAGTTTGTTTTCCCAGGGTGGAGGATCAAAGGTGTGGTTTGGGTCTTCTATTTGTGCTGGCAACATTTCTTGGTGTTTCCTTTGAAGTGCTTTTGTCTTTTTCACAAAACCTGATCTTTTAAGTCGTCCTGATGACAGCTGTGCTTGCCTGATCTTCGTCGGGTTGTTGTTGAACGATTTGAACTTTGCAGTTTGGATCAATGCTTTGCATTCCCTTCCTTTGCTAAGTGTGGGGATACCTGCTGTCTGCTCCATTTTTTCTATTGGTGTTGATCTCATTCCACCAGTGATGATGCGCAGTGCCTGGTTTTGTACTCTGTCGAGGTTCTGTTGATGAGATTTAGCTGCTGTCATCCATGAGCTGGATCCATACGCAAGGTGTGGTCGTACGGCACCTAGGTAGATGGTCTTGAGGATCCTTTCATTGGTACCCCCACTTTGTTCCTGCCAGCTTCCTCATGATGTTTAGCTTTCTGCTGACCTTTTCCTCTGCGTTCCGGATGTGCTCCTTCCATGTTAATCTTCTGTCATGTGTGACTCCCATGAATGTCTGCTGGTCCTCGTACTCGAGTGGAGTACCGCCCAGTGTCAGATTGCCAACCTTGGTTTTGGTGGACAGTGAATAGCATGGCCAATGATTTTTCTTCGTTGATAGTAATACACCAGCGATTGGCCCAAGCTGTAATTCTGTCCAAGGCGAGCTGCATTCTGTACATGGCAGCCGTTGTGTACTCCTCGGTGCACCAGAGTACGAGGTCATCTCCATAGGGGGCTGCTTGGTTCCCATTGGGCAGCTCTGCTACAATGCCATCAATGAAGAGTATGAACAGAGTTGGTGTTAATACTCCGCCTTGTGGCACCCCTTGTCTCAGCAATACATTCTGTCCAGATTGTCCATCCACCAGCACCTTAGCTCTGCGATTGTGTAGGTATGACTGGGTCCATCGGAACATGTTGCCATCGATGCCTGTGCGCCGGAGCCTCACGAGGAGGCCATCCTTCCACACCTTGTCAAATGCCTTCTGCAGATCGATAAAGGCAGCTAGCATCACCTTCTTGGCTTGAAAAGTGCCCTTTATGACCTGTGCAAGATGTGTTTTTTGATCTTCTGTGCTCCTGTATCATCTGGAGCCAGCCTGCTCTTAACCTATAATGTGCTCCGACTCCAGGTTCCACTGCAACCGCTGGATGATGATGCGCTCCATGGTCTTGCATATGCAGCTTGTAAGACTGATAGGACGGTAGTTCAGCACTTTCGTCTTGTTCTTCCATTTTTTCAGGATAGGAGGCATCTGGCTTCCTTCCAGCACTGAGGAACTTCTCTATTTGTCCAACTGAGATTAAAGATGTCTAGCAACTTGCGAAGAGATGCATTACCAAGGTGATCATTTCATTCGCAATGCCATCTGGCCCAGGAAATTTCTTCTTCTTCAATTGGCGGATAGCCTTCTTCAGTTCTGCTAAACTAATGTCAACCTTCATTGCATCGTGAGTGTTGGTGTCTGTTCTTTCCTTTCGTTCCTTTCTAACCTCTTTTTGACGCATTCGTGGTATAGAAATGTTGCTTTCTTTTGCAAATGCCTTCGCAAAGGCATCTGCAGCCATCTTTCCTGTCAGTGTTTGTCCATCTTCTTCAAGAGTAATCTTCTCTCTCCCGACACCCTCAGCATTCAATGCTTTAGTCAGTCTCTATAGCTTTGTGGTGTCTCTCTGTAAATTAAACACTGCCGTCTTTTCCACTCCAGCTTCTTCTTTTAGCCTCCAGCTTGGTCTTTAGATACCTGGCTTTAGTTTGTTGTAGCGTGAAGTGGTTTTCATGACAGGGATTAGCCTCTGCATCTTCTCTAGCCTTGTCTAGTTTATCATGTGCTGCTTGCAGTTCTGTTGTCCAGTATGGGCGGTAGTTTTTCCTGAACCATTGAGGAATCGCTTCGTCGGCAGCCTTGAGGATACTTGAATTAAATTCCTTGACCACATTGTTGATGTTTCTCCCTTCTACTGCTATATGTTGGGTAAGGTCATTGGAACGAATGCCGAACAGACTCTAATTTGCCGTTTGTAGTTCCACCTTGGATGTTGAGGTGAACTTGTCGAAATACTTCCAGAAAGAGAGAGGCGGACTGGGCGGTGGTCGCTTCCTCCTAACTGCGATCCAACCACTCTACTGAGGTTTCTGTGAATGTCTTCTGTATAAAATGCCAAGTCCGGCGTTGTTGTCGAGTGCCACCGGCGCGAGTAGAAAGTAGGTTGATCTGGGGGATCGGTGACAAGTAAAAGGTGCTTTTCATCTTGCCATGCTGCAATGTCTTCTCCTCGTTTATCAAGTGTTCTGTATCCCCACCTCTGGGACTGGCTATTAAAGTCTCCCGCAATGAGGAAGTGGCAGTCCGGGACCTGGATTGTGTCAAGTGAGAGATGCTTGTCATTAGGGCAGTAATAATTGACAATGTCAATCACAGAGTTGCTGGTTGTTACCTTGATCTGGATATATTCTGCCACTTCCATAAAGGTTTTGATCTGGCTGGCGTTCACGCTGTTCGTACCAAGGTGATCACCCCGCCTTTCTTTCTCCCTCTTCGATCACACCGGAAAATCTGGCAACCTCTGAGCTGGTGTTCCTTCTTGCAGGTGTGTCTCTTGCATGCAGCAGATATCTATGCTGTTTTCGTACATGAACTGTTCGAGCTCTGATTTCTTGTTGGTATCCCCTTCTGCGTTCCAGTGAATGGTGTTGATACTGGGGTTCTCTTTGGGTTTGGTCTTCTCTTTCGGTTGGCCAGTAGCTCTCCATCCACGTCCCCTGGCTCCACAAGACGAGTTGATGGGACCACCATTAGCTAGGGTTGGAGGGGGGGGGGATCCTTCGAGGCATGGGGCCCGGCGCTGCACCTGCCTGGCGGATCCTCACAGGGCGAGCAGCATATCGCTTGATTCGATCTCCAAGTGTCATTTCATTAGCATTGTGCATACTGCTCTGGTTAGCCCCTCCAAATGTATGGATTGACACCCATTGGGTTACACCCCTGCGCCACGTTGAGGCCGAGCATATAGTCTTAAACAGAGGAATCTAATGGAGTATATCTAGCCTGCTGTTAACTTTGAAACACTAATGTAATTAGCAACACTATGGATCATTTCAACACTTAGAGATTGACAACATTTGTATATTTCACCACAACAAATGGGTACTTCTTAAATTCTGCAGTCCACCCACGCTGCTTCCAGTAGACCTACACATTGTTACGTTTTTTCGTGACTGTTTGAAACGAGCCAATGAATCTAAACACAGCTCAGTAATAAGCATGCAGAATTAAACAACTGGCAAATTCTGATAGGTATGGTATGATAGCATTCTTACTTTAGCCTATTTCCTTAGCCCTTAAGCCTTAACTGGGTTCAAGGAAATTTCAATTTCCTCAGAAAATGAAATTTTCAGACCAAAAGAAAACTATTTTTGAAAATTCACCACTGAAATGACTGGTTCGGTTATCGAGCCAGTCATTCCAGTGATAAATGTTCAAAAATAGTTTTCTTTTGGTCTGCACATTTACATTTCTCAAGACTACTACAAAAGCCGTTTTGGCCAGTTTGACTTGAGTGTTAAAGGGTTAATCGTGCATCATTGAAGTTAATAAAAAATAAGTTCAACACTTGTATATCTAAAAGAGTTATATTGACCCTTTCACACTAAGGCCTGTTTGGGAGTGTGCACTCTACATCACTTGAAACATGTCAATAATTATAGTCGTGGAACTATTATGTGTTTTTAGGGTGGGAACAAACAAACCGAAATCGCCCCCGCCCCATCTCCCACCACCACCATCGTCATTCCACGCACCAACCAAACCCCACCACCAGGAAAATAAGAAAATTTAGATGAACCAAGACAGCGTCTTCCTCATTTGTGAGGGGTGAATATGGAGCTCAACAGTTTGGTGGTGGTGGTGTGTGTGTGGCAAACTCATATCTTTACCGTCGGATTCCACCCACCCCACCCCGTTTCACATTGTGTATCCTAATATGTCTTCTTAGACTTTTAACCCTTGAATTGCCAGAATCTCAAATTTAATCCAAGGACACAAAAAGCAGTTAAAAAAGTTGAAAGTAATATGACTTGCACCTGTAGGAGTAACAGAGCCAGCCAAATTTATTTTGAAATTCATCATAATTTTCCTTACATTATCGAGAATTTGACATTTCTTGTCCGTATAGGGTTACATTATTAACCACCTCAAGTACTGACGCCTCGGTAGCTTAGTATTTGGCATATTCAAAGCAGCCATAACCATTGCCATATACTTGATTATCTTGAGAAACTAATTTGACTGAAAACTGTTGCTAGGGTATTAACTACTTTTAAAATATTCGTCATAATATTGTATCCATCGTAAATATATTTAAATATAAATTTGTCCTAAGATATCCATCTTCCTGGATCCAGGGTTGGGGTTCAGCTTATATTGGGTAACGTGGTGGACTCTGGCCAGTGATTCCCATGGCATCTACATTTTAGAAGTACCCAGTACACCGCACCCTGTAGCGTAGAAATCACCAGCTGAAATCTGCTTTGCCCTCCACTCAAATTAGCGTTAAAGATTCCAACAGATGTCCTGTGTAGTTGCCTTGAAATTGAGATTTAGTATGTTCAGTGCATACTGTAGTGGAAGAAACCTTTTTTTCTAGGACACAAAGTCAACAAATGCATTTCTCATGGAACTAGCAAACTCGAACTGGATTATTGAAGCTGCTAATTCAACAACATAAGGGCTGAGCTGGTAATTTATTCATTTCAACATTATAAGTGTTAACATAAGTTACATGTAATGTTTTCTATATTTTACAACCAACCTTATATGACTGACATACATGCAAATCTGTTTCTCATGTGAATGGGTGCATTTCCTGTATCGTCCAGTGGGTACTGCTATGGTAAGTGAATGTGGTGTGGAAAGATGGGTCTGCGATTCTTTCCATACATTGACAATATTTGCTGAATTGTAATGCTTCAGGAACCTTCTTTATGCGTTGTGTTGGCTTTACATTTTTGAGAAGTAATTTAATTGAAAACAATTTGATTGAAACTAATTACTGTTATGTTATTATCCATAACACATCTCATGGAAATTGCTTACAAAATGTACAGGTTTCATATTTAGCTCAATGAAATCTATACATGAGGTAATGTGAGTTGAAGTTGTTATTCTAGCCAGATACTGTATTAGTCTGAATAAAGAATTGCATCACTAATTTCATATAGGCCTACACAGAGGTTGTAGAGGTTGTCACTAGACCATTTTAAAAAAGCAGTTGCCCGAGACACAGTTGTGTTGATCATCAGGGTCACAAGCCAGTGGTGAATCTAAAGTTTTAAAAAATCTACCCGTTATTTTGAGCAATTTTAGGAAAATTTGATTTCTTTTGAAAAGGAGATAATCTTTTAGAGGTACCAGGTACACCGCACCCTGTAACATGTGTTGTACTGCTTCAGGAACCTTCTTTACATGTCTTGAGAAGTCATTTCTTGCATCTGAGAAATACAATTCTGTGGAAATTATTTACCCAAAATTGTTCCCCCAACATTTCTTCAGTGGTGAATTTAAAAAAAATAGTCTTCTTGATCTGGAATGAACCTTTTCTATGAGAAAACTTAAAATTTTTAAACTAATTCGAGGGTTAAAATGATAAGTTCATTGATGGATTAAGAAATTTGGTATATTTTGTACTCTCCTTAGGGTTATGCAGCTAAATCGCAATTCCATACTTATATAAGGTATGTCCTCGTTTGAGCTTAACCGTTTCACTGACGAATTACTCATATCGCACTTTCAATGCTACCGTACAAGAAAACTGATGAATATCTTCAGGCAGCAATGGTGTTCAGTCAAATTAATTTCAAAATATTCAACGTGTTAACCTTAATATCCTAACTGGCATAAAGAATATATGTTTTCAGGGATTTGTCTGTGAAAAGTTTAATACAGAAAGTTAGTTTAGTTATTTAATTAATGAGTGTTTAATTCCTGATAAATTAAATATTTGAATCGAATACATAGCCGCACCATCCTCCTCCCCCCCCCCCCCTCCCTCAATCTCTACACAACCACGCCATACCTTCATAGTGGGCGGGCTAATAGGTATGTTGGTGTTTTCTACCCAGATCATATTTGGCCAGGGACTGTGAAGTGTCAGTGAGCAAGTAGTATTTGATAGATTGTGTTAGTATAATATTACATCTAGGTTATCAATTACTTACCATACTGGCGTAGGTGTGATTCCATCGAGGTTGGAGTTTCAGGTACATGTACAGACACTTGCATGTCGCTTGCTCCTTTAAATTACAGGACTCCATGCACTGTAACTTAGCGAGTGCCCTGATGCCAGTGTATTTTTAAATCACTTAGGGCATGCAGACCTCATGAGCGTGCCACTTGTTTGTGCCTAGGAAAAAATATTGGTGCTTTAAACATATTAAATATTTAAAAATCCATAGTTTGTTGAGTTTTATCTCACACCATTGCATAATGCACAATGCAAATACAATTCCAGAATCATGGTCACTGTAATCTGTAAGCTGTACTCGGAACGCCAGCCTCAATGGGCTCACCCCTGCCACGAGCAGGGTAACGAAGAGTTGCAACTTGAGTTGCACAATAGTTTACTTTGATGTTGATAAATAGCAGGTTCATGGAATGCTTATGATGTTATAGTAATGCAAGTATGAGTACATGTACCGATGTATTATATGGCATTACGAATGCGGGCAGCCTAACTTCAATGAGGGTACTCTATGTGTAGCTGTACGAACCCTGGCTCAAACAATGATATTTGAAAGAGTCGCCGATATACGTGCATTTGTTTATATGACTCTTAATCTACCATGTGTAATTAAATATTCAAAATGGTGGTCAAACCCGTGTTCATGTGTATTAGAAGTGTCTAAGCTGTATGAGCATGTGAATAATACTTTAATGCTTAAATTTGTTGAAGACAATTTTCATTTTCGGAAATGAAAATGTGTATTTGCAGATGAAGAACTTATTTTTGAAAATTTACCACTGGAATGAATGGCCCACTTATTGTGTCAATAGTCATTCCAGTGGTAAATATTAGTCCTGGCGTTACGTGGTTACTATATGCATCTACTATCTATAATAGAACTTGGTTGTTGAGACATATTTTAATGAACAAGATAATTACAAAAACAGGTTGTCTTATTCATAGTAAGATTAAATCCAGCCATTCCAGTGTTAAATCTTCAGAAAAAAGTGTTGTCATGCGGAGACATTAATTTTGTTAGGACAGGCTTCAGGAGGTGATAGTTCACACATATACATGTATATGGCATCATTCTGATGAACATTACCTTGTTTATATCCTATACCATCATTTACACAACGATCCATTATTCTTTTATCCATAAGATTGCCCTACGCTAAATATGGAATTGTCAAACTTCTGGTGGACAGGAAGCAGCCATTTATCATGTGCTGAGTGGGGATATGAGATCCGCTTAGCTGAACCTGTCTTGGCGAGATTGTCAAGCAAGTATTACAGTGCAGCTTATATACATGTTAAAATGCTTACAAAATAAAAAAAGAGATGTTACTTAATACAATTTTGAACTCGCTGTAAGAAATGTTCCATTGAATATTTTGGACTTACTTTGATTTGAAGTAAGTTCTGCCTTAGGCAGTAATGGCTTACAATCAACTTAAGTCCACAGTACTTTTTACTTTGTTTTGACAACATGTTAATTTATTTCTGACCTGCGCCTGTGTTTCCATTTATATGCAAACTGTGATTATAAAGTAAAGAGATATTTAAAAAAAATTCTCTCACTGGAACGCGTGACTCATCCAGTGGAAAACTAAAATTGTTTTTTTCTCTTTGGCTGCAAATTCACAATTCCTTAGATTTTGTAAACACACTCCATAGCGTGCTAAATATATATGGTTACACTGGTTAACTGGCTTGCTATTTAATGGGTATGCTGCAATGTATACTACTGCCATGTAGAAGACCAAATACCACCCAGCGTTTTATGCCAGTCAAATTATGTTCCAAATTTTCAACAGAGTTTGACATTTATGGCTGCATTGAAATGAAAATATTGGGATTCAGAAATGAGGTCAAGCACAGGTCACTCATCGGGCAAATTATAAATCTACCCCTTATTTATATTTTATTTGATTATTTCACCCTTTAGCAATCAAATTTGTTTGGGAAAACATTAATTTTCTTATTTAAATAAACATGTGCAGACTATGGGATTATTTTTTTTAATTTACTGCTGGAATGACTGGCTCAGTTGTATGGCAAGTTATTCCAGTGGTAAGTTTTCAAAAATAGTCCTGTCTTGGTTTACAAATACACATTTCCCAAGAACACTGCAGACGCCGTTTTACTCAGGTTTCACAGACTAGTCTGGCCAGGTGTGTCTTAGACTTTGTGTTAACCCGTTTAACCCTTCCAGACTAAATGCGACAAATTATGTTTAACGTATAGAATATTCTGTTAAATATTTCTAAACCAATTTGACTGGATACTGTTGCTGCATATGTTATATGTATGTATGGCAGCAACAGGTTCTTGTCTAATCCATTTCAAATATATAATAATAGCTTTCCTGGACAAACATGAATCATGAAGAAACTTGTGTACATTTTAACTCACATGGCCTGAAAGGCCAAGTGAGTTTATGCCATGGCGACCATCCGTCCGTCAACTTTTCCTTAAACAACTTCTTCTCAGGATCCACTTGGCTGATTTAAATTAAATTTGGCCGGAAGCATCATTAGGCTATAGAGATTCAAGAGTGTTCAAATCAAGCGAAAATTAAATTTTGACCAGTAAATGGTTAAGATTGTGTACTACATGCACCTCCAAAACAACCAATTATACATAGTATTATTAGCTCACCTGGCCTGACATGCCAAGTGAGCGTATGCCATGGCGACTGTCAGGTCGTTATCTGCCAACCACTTGGCCGATTTCAATTATGTTTGGCAGGACGCATCCCTATGCGATACAGATTCAAGTTTGTTCAAATGAAGCTGATCGGCCAATTTGATGGTCGGCCATCTTGGATTTTGCCAGAGTTTTAGAAGCGTCTAAAAATCTAGTTCGTCGGCCATCTTGAATGACGTAGTTTTACGAATACAACTTCTCCAGAACTGCTAAATACATCGGGGTGTAATTTGGGAGGTATGGTTAGGGACTAACGGCCATTAAAGTGTGTTCAAGGGAAGTTGTTCCATCAGAAAACATAACTGCTGTGGCCCGTGGGCCAAGCAAAATGTAGCATATTTGGTGACCATATTGGACCTTCTTAATTGATAGATTTTGAGGCCGAAAATGGTTTTATATATATATTTCTTGGGGTATTGTGATTTCAAATTTGCCATTTTCGAAACCGTCGAATAATCGGTTTGGTGGCCATCTTGGATCATTTTCCGGCCAAAAGCTTCCGTACTAAAGCAATGGGAAATTTAAAACATCTGCTTCTCGTGAACCACCTGGCCAATTTCAATTATATTTGGCAGGAACAATCCTTAGCGCATAGAGATGCAAGCTTGTACAATCGAAGCCGATCAGTCAATTTGGCTGCTGACCATCTGGGAGTTTGGCTAATTTTTGTATCCGCCATGAATCAATCAGAATTTACCGTTTTGGGCGGACATCTTGGACGTTCTGCAAATTTCTAAGAAAATATAAAAAGACGGCTTATTAACCACTGGGACAATTTTAATAAAACTTAACTAAACCTTCTTCACAGAAATTAGATTGGTAACGCTTTGTTCGGTTGTGCCAGTGGCCAATAATTCCAGCTGAGCGATACAGGCCCTTTGGGCCACTTGTTCCAGTGGTCATCTCATTTTGTTCCATTGTGCCAGAGGCCAATACTTATTGGTGAGCGAGAGAGGCCCACAGAGTTGACCCTCTTCAACAATTCTCATGGAAGATGTTGATGTAAACTTTGCGACACCGACATCTTCCATCAAATTTGTAGAAAAATGATCACCACTTCATCTTTAGCTCCCCTGGCCTGAGTCCAAGTGAGCTTATGCCATGCCGACCGTCCATCGGCCATCCATCTATCATCCGTCAACTTTTTCTTTAAATGACTTCTTCTCAAGAACCACAGGGCCGATTTCAATTATATTTGACAAGAAGGATCCGTACGAAATATGGATCCAGGTGTGTTCAAATGAAGTCGCTTGATGATTTAGAGCGGAGGCCATCTTGGATTCCAGCCGATTTTGGGAAATGTCTTTAAAAATCTTCTCCGACACCGTTTGGGAATCGATTTAAAAATATAGGGAAAGAGGTAAGCCAAATTTGTTCAAGAACACTTGATTGACTACATCGTTTGGTGAGCATCATGGATGACCTAGTTTTCCCGAAAACGACGACTTCTCCAGAACCGCTGAATGCGTCGGTCCGAAATTTGGGAGATATGATTAGGGAATAAGCTTCATTAAAGTGTGTTCAATGGAAGTTGACCCATCGAAAAACGTGTCCGACATGGGCCAATCAAAATGCAGCGGGCGTGGTGGTCATGTCAGATGTTTTCTATTTGATGGATTTTGAGGCCGAAATTGTTGCTATAAATGTTTTTTGGGCATTCCGAGCTCAAATTTGCCATTTTCTAAACTGTCGATTGAACGGTTTGGTGGCCATCTTGGATTATTTTCCCACCAACGGCACCCGCCCATACTAAAGCAATGGGAAATTTAAAATGTCTTCTTCTAGAAAACTGCTAAGCCGATTTCACTTATATTTGACAGGTTGCATCCTTAGGACACAGGGATCCAAGTTTGTTCAAATGAAGCCGATCGGATTTCAGCCGACTTTGGGAAACGTCTTAAAATATATCTGAAACCGCTTAGGGAATCGATTCAAAACTCATGAAACATCCTCTAGGGAAAGATGCAAACCCAATTTGTTCGAGAAGACTTGATTGACCGAAAGGCTCAGCGACCATCTTGGATGACCCAGTTTTCCCGAAAATGGCTTCTCCAGAACTGAAATTTGGTCAAGGGAAATTGATCCATCAAAAAGCATGATCGCCGTGGGCCAATCAAAATGTAACGTGTTTGGCGGCCATATTGGATTTTGTATTTGATGAATTGTAAGGCCAACATTAGTTCTATATATGTTTTGGGTATTCTGAGCTCAAATTTGCCATTTTCGAAACTGTCGGATAAACGGAATTGCGGCCATCTTGGATTATTTTCCTGCCAATGGCACTCATACTAAAGCAATGGGAACATTAAAACGTATTCTTTTCGGGAACTGCTAGGCCGATTCCAACTATATTTTGCAGGAAGCATCCTTAGCGCATATGGATCCAAATGTGTTCAAATAAAGTTGATCGGCCCATTGGGCTGACGGCCATCTTGGTCTTTGGCCAATTTTAGGAAACGTCTTTAAAAATCTCCGAAACCGTTTGAGGGATCGATTGATAACTCATGAAATATCATCTAGGGAAAGAGCTGAACACAATTTTTTCAAGAGAACTTAATTGACCAAACAGTTCGGCGGCCATATTGGATGACCTATTTTTCAGAAAACAAATTCTCCAGAACCGCTGAAGCGAACGGGCCGAAGTTTGAGACATATGGCTGTGGAATAAGGACCATTACAGTTTTGTTCAAGGAAAGTTATTCTGTAATAAAAACATGGCCGCCGTGCATCAATGAATATATAGCGTGTTTGGCGGTCATATTGAATTTTTTTATTTGGATTTTGAGGAAGAAATTGTTTTATATAGGTTTTTGGTTATTCTGATCTCAAATTTGCAATTTTTGAAACTGTCGGATGAACGGTTTGCCGGTCATCTTGGATAATTTTCCAGCAAAAATGCGAACATACTAAAGCAATGGGAAATTTAAAATGCCTTCTCGAGAACTACTGGGAAGAGTTCAGTTATATTTGGCAGGACACATCCTTAGGGCATGTGGATTTAAGTTTATTCAAACGATGCCGATCGGCCAATTTCGCAAATGGCCATCATGGATTTTGGTGGATTTTTAGAAATGTCTTTAAAAATCTTCACCGACACTGTTTGAGCCAATGATTCAAAACCCATAAAATATCATTTAGGGCACAAGCTGAACCAAGTTTGTTCAAGGCAACTTGGTTTGCCAAATAGTTTGCCAGCCATCTTGGATGGCCCGGTTTTCATGAAAGCAACTTCGTCTCCAGAACCACCGAACGGATTACGCCGAAATTTGGGAGATATGATATTGGTGACTAAGGGTCATTAAAGTTTGCTCAAGAGAAGTTGAAACATGGCCTCTGTTTTCTTGTTACAAGTCTGCTCAACTTAGAGTTCTACTTTATGTTAATGGCCATTCTAGCCTATTGTCTAGGTGAGCGATAAGGCCCCTTGGGCCTTTTGTGCAAATACATTTGACAACATTTAATATTTACATCAGAGTGGTACAATGATTAACCAACCGTTTAACCCTTACAGAACAACAAAAAAAAATTATTTTTGACATATGCTATATTCTGTAGAATATTTTGAAACTAATTTCACTGGGAGCAAAAGCTCCCCTTGGAACCAACAGGTTCCAGGCGAAATTAGTTTCAAAATATTCAACAGCATTCCTGTATAGTATTCTTGAAGTTTTAGTATTGGCATTTCAATAGCTACAAGGTTAATGGGCACAACCCTTTTGATTACCATCTATCTATGACTTAAAAAGGCATGCCGACCATGGATGCACATGTCACACTCTTACTATCTGGGATATATATTTATATATATACACATCATAGTTCAGGCAACTGACGCCGATACTCTGGTATGTCAGTATGTACTGCACGTGTTCTTGATGGACGTGAGATTTGGTTGGTATGGAAGCAATATTCAGTACTGTCCCGCCCATATTACTGCATCTAAGTTAGGAGCATAGTGTTGATAGGGATTGCGGTTCATACATGCTATATCAGAAGGAGATACAGACTCATCCATTCACTGCGTATAAAAGAAGACACCGGGGTGACGGTGTGGGGGGGGGGGGGTTGTTTGGTGCTCTTCAGCATCGTGGACCTGCCTTCTACAGACTGTCGTGTATACCTAGCGTGGTATCTGCGTGCGATGTGAGCGGCATGGATCGGTATTTTGTGTTGCTTTACAGTCGGACTGAGAATGGCCAATGAAGGTCGTCAACATCTGTTTTCCTATGACAATTGAGCTAAAGCTGTCTAGAGGCAACATGTACAACGTGCTGCATACCAAGCCAGTCATGTTTGGAGACAAGCACATGTGCGGAATTCAACTCTACCATCACCTACAGAATGGACTTGGAGGCGAGACCCTGATCAGAGCTGGATCACCATGTTTGGCAACTCTCTCAGAAGCATCACACGCATGTCGTGAACTTAATGTCAGGGAAAAAAAGAATGTTACAAAGTGCTCCTTCTGTGTACGCAGTTATGTTTATGTGCTGGATAGTGTTACGCTGACTTAGAACACTTGTCTTATGTACATGCCATAGTGATGCATTATGCACACTTGTATTTTATGCGCGGGACAATTGTATGCGGACTGAGAATACTAATATGTTATGTGCTGGTTGCATGGACTGAGAACAGTCATAGTTTATGAGCGCGACAAGGTTATTCGGACTGAGAATCGGAGTAGGTTATGTGCGAGCTAAGCAGACTGAGAACATTACTATTGTATTTACTGCACACTGATATGAAGATTGGGAACAGTAATATCTGACACTATTTTCAGAAGAATGCATGATAGATATAATAGTAAGCATACTATTCATCTGTTGATAGACTTATATGCAGTACATGTGTAAAAATGATATCAGAAAATATTATATATTGCATTTGCATATGCTATATCTGTTTCTGTGTTTATACGGCGGCCATTTTGGATATCTGGCGTTTTGAGCAGGAAGCACTCATTTCACAACTTGTCTCCTCTTATTTTTGGATCCGGCATACTAAAAAACCCTATTTAGCAAATTGCATGATTTCTGCCAGAAGTGCAATACTCTGGTGAGTGTTTGCATATATCCGGCCCCTCTATAGGAACCTGTATGTTGGAATTTGATGTAGGATTTTAATTTCTTCTCCTTTAATAAAGTTGAGGGTGTCAGCAAAAGTGGCCAAAGTACACACTATCAGGACTTTAATTATGATAAGTGCGTGCGGCATATATACGTGTATTACAACGACGACAATAGACCTATACATTTTAGCTGGGACCCGCCCATCTCTAGCTACGCTCCACCCACACCTCGCTCGTGTTGGAATCGATCGATCTCGGAATCCCCTGCCTATCATTTTCCAGAACACTATACAGGTAAGCTGTTGACTATTTTGAAACTAATTTGATTGGATGCTGTGGCTGGCTATGGCAGCACCAGAGCCCAGTCAAAATTAGTTTCAAAATATTCAACAGCATGTTTATTAAATAGTAGATGTATACAATTTGTATACCATGTCGGACTATTAAGTATGGACTCATATATGACGTAATGAGTATGACGTAATCTTGCACGCCGATTAGCTGATTATGACGTCATATCACGTTCTAACTCTGGAGAGGTCCATTGCATTAGGTGTGGCCATTAAAACATGTCATTTGCTATTATATATGGGTACGCGAATGGCGTAAATAGTTTCTTGTTACACGTTGTGAACATCACAGCATGCGGTATACGATACCGTTATATTGAGCAGACAACTCAATGAAATGCTGTGCAATGTTGCTGATTTAAATATCTTATATATTAGATATAATGAATGTGTACATACCACGGATAAACGTATTGTTGAGATTCTACAGAATATGCCATATAGCATATTTACAAGATGGGCTGTCACACGTTTGTGTTTTGCTATATAGACATAATGTGGCTCTAGTGTTATTACTATTAGCTGCAGTACATCATTTCACAAGCGCGCTCTCGCACATGTACGCGCGCGCTCATTCACGCGCATAAACATGCACGCCCTTACGATCGAACCGATTTTTAATCAAATCCGATCTGTCCCTCAAGTATTTGCCGTCAAAATAAAAATACGTCAATTGAGGAATCTACTTTCTCAGTCAATCATATGCCGTCATACTCAACTACACCACACGTAGTATGACGTCATAATCAATTACGTCATTAATCAAGCGATTCGGTCCATCACAAAAGCTTATTCGTCCGAAGTTGTACGAATTCGTGTACGAAGTTGTACGATGTCTTTACCTTTTATTACACATTGCACGGAATATTTTGAATCTAATTTGACTGGGCACTGGCATAGTCAGCTGACATGGTCAGCAACAGCACCCGGTCAAATTAGTTTCAAAATGTTTAATAGCTTACCTATATAGGCGATTTTACAATGTTTTATATGTATCGAGTTTTCCGTATATTTTCAGATTTTTCTGATTTTCTTCGGATTTTGTCGGATCACATCCAAAGTTGGCGAGACCCAGTTTATGGGCACACCTTTTACAGTATTAATTTGAGCCACATCGGACTAGTAGTCTCGGCGATATCCACAGATACAGAATTTGATCCGTTCCGGATCCAGCACTTTATTCACATCATGGCCCATGTCTGGACCTCCTCTTACGCGGCAAGTTCCATCGTTGTGTTAAAATGTGAGCCAAATCGGTTAAGTACTTTTTAATACAGCTTCGAGCAGACCGATACACACGCACGCACACACTCACGCATCCATGCGCGCATGGGCATACGCACACACAGACGCATGCACACACGCGCATAGCGATACATACACAGGCAGAATCAATGTCAATGCGCTCGTCCCTTCACTGGGCGAGGTTAAATATTACACATGTTATCACATTTCTGTTCAAACACTTCCAATTAAATTATTCTCAAAATAGTCAACAGCTTAGATATATGAATGCCGCAAAATTGTGACCATAGCTCTATAGGCTGCAAAGTGTTATGTTGCGGTTAACCTTTTGAAAATGTAATTTTGAATAGAACATCGACGATAATTATCCATCGTTTTTCGGTACATGCGTATCTCCTAATCGATTTAGAATATTCATTTGCTGCCAAACTCCCTGATGGTGCAGGTTATCGGGTTATGTCTGTGGAAATTCCAGAATTGGCCCGGTACCAGCATAGTAACATGCGTTGTCAGGGGTATTTTGAGATATGTATTTTATTTAGTAGTGACTCTGTATACATATGACAACGTATGCTATATAGTTTGTCACATGAAAAGTGAGTTAGAGTCAGAAGATGAAAGTTATTTAAGACCACCCCTCTTAATGAGCCACCGCCATATCACCCTAATATCAAGTGCCTGCATTGCACAACTTTAAGAGTGTTATCGTACAGCATTCCTCATCGCTGTTTCAGTTTATTTAACTTCTTTTAACTTCAGTATCATATTTCAAGAAATAAGCATGAAAAATATGATTTAGATTATATATAAGTTTTAGATATATATGTTGAACATCAAACAGTGGGATCCATTTCTGGTCATGTCCAGCCCATTTCCAGCCAGGATGCGCCCACACTTTACTCGTGTGGAATCGATTCACAACCTAGAAACTGGAATACGAAGAACTAAATTTCAAGGTTACTAAACAGGCACGCTGTTGAGTATCTTGAAACTAACACTACTGAGCACTGTTGCTGCAACAGCTCCCTCCCAAATTAGCACTGATGCGCTCTTATTTAATTGTATATTTATCAAAGACAATCAATTCCTATACTTGATGGACTTATCGATGTGCATGCCGGAGTTAGATGGCGTCATAGTGATCATGCCATTAACGTGCACGTGTCATAATGGATTATGAAGGCAGACATTACATTTATGAACGTCGTTTCAGCAGGTACTCGACATGGTAAACCAAACACATTGAGATTGATACATCAATTCTGCTTTTCATTTTGTGTTTCCTTATATCATCCTCAGATATAAGTACACACATGCATGGCACAGGTTACTGTAGTGGTGCTAGCCCTCTATCAGTAGAAGAGTATCGCATACGCACAATCGGTTAGAACTCCGACCGTGTGTAACGATCATCAGAGTCTATTTTCAATTGAGGTTAATAAGCACTGATTACATAATTAACATACCGCGAACGGCCACGCAATATTGGGAACAAATTCCAGCCTAAGTTGCCTCAGGGAGGTTGGACACGGTTAACAGACGCATATCATATCGTACTTCCATTAGAACAACAAAATAAAATCTGTTTACGCTAAAATCAATCAGTCAAATTAGTTTCAAAATATTCAATCGCTTAAAACGTAGTCTTTTGGAAATTTATGGTCAGGGAGTTCAGAGATCGATCGATCCCAAGACGATCGAGGTGTGGGTTGAGCTTAGCTAGACATGGGCGGGCATAGCTTCAAAATGGAATGGTTCAGGTATATTCCAAACCTTAACCGCTGCCTGTTTGCATAACCTGAAATTGTGATAAGGAGATGTTGTCGTTAAAAATGGTCTAAGAGCTCTATTTCGGTATTTTATATCTTAAACATGCATGCACTTACTTCATCTACCTATCATCTCTCTTTCTCTCTCTCTCTCTCTCTCTCTCTCTCTCCCTCCCTCTCTCCCTCCCCTCCCTCCCTCCCTCTCTCTCTCTCTCTCTCTCTCTCTCTCTCTCTCTCTCTCTCTCTCTCTCTCTCTCTCACGCATACACTCACGCATGCATTCAGATTTGTATAAACATATTTCGATTCTGTTATGGTGAGTGTCTGCGGACCAGGAGAGGATTATCTTCTGGAATTGTCCCTGTCAAGCATACCTACGCTTCACGTTAACCCATGTCAATCACTACGCTACTTACCCTTAAGTTCACCTCATTGGATGGCTGGAGGCACGCGACTTAATGAGAGGGGTGGGGTGGGTGGGTGTGGGCTTATAGACATCCTCTACATCTAACATTCAATCAAAAGCGTGGATATAGGGGTCCATCAAAGGAAAAACCGGCACAAAAGTCGGTAGAGATAAAAAAACATGTCAAAATAACAAAGAAAGAACAAAGGAAAAGAATACACGGAAAAGGTGTGAAAAATGGTCCCCTATCGCCCCTCTTCTACTGATATAGGCCTAGAATCAGTACAGTAACCCGTGTCATGTATGTATTACAGGTAAATATTCACAACATAATGCCCGGAAACGAAATTGCCAACACATTATACTTTCAAATGTAACACCCAGATGCACTGGCACGAAACAAATAACAGCATATGATGATCCCGCTACTTACAAATGGATACAATTCTTCGAGCTGTGAAATTGACTCAGAGACACCAGTCCGGAATTTGCCTCCACAAGGCGAAATGATATAGGCCTACCAATTCATGCAAATGAAACCATAATATACCAAGACTCGTTTCGTGTAACTACAATAAGATGCACAATTGGTGTAAGCGATGTGATCGCCTGTGACAAATCCATCACTCGTGCCAGGGTTAGTCCTCTGACATATGAACACAGCAATCATCTTCTTGGGGTGCGGATGTCTCTATGTATTATGAAAGACCGGCTTATATAATCAATCATACGTCCAAGCTATTCCACTGATACAGACAGCCCGGGGTTCCTTTTTGGGCATGGACTAGTGTTGTTCTGATTAATCAATTTGATCGATGATTGACTGGTTTGCATGTTCAACCAAACGATATTTCAGAGATCGATTGTGGTTGTTTATAAATTGACTTTATTAATATATTGTAATGGGTCATGCTAGAAAACGAATACGTTTTAGAAAAGAATTTAAATTTAACTGTTACAACTATATAGTATTACTCCTTAGGCTAAGACATTAATTCTTTCAGTGCTGAAATAGTATGTTAATTTCAACGCAACCATACCAAACACATGTTGAATATTTTGAAACTTATTTGACTGTAAGCTGGTGCTGCCTAAGGCAGTAACGGCTTTCAGTCAAATTAGTTTCAAATTATTCAACATATTATTTCTTAAATTATTAAGAATCTGTCATACAATGTACCTGCGACTTGGTTTGAACGGCGTAATTATCCTTGAACATGCTATTATTACTGCATTCAAAATGGGTAAAAACTGAGAACCTGTTATGATCGATCATTAATTGATCATCGGTTAATATATAAAACCAATCATCGATCACAAAAATAGTACTAATTCCCAACACTAGTATGGACTCACATCATTTGTACACGATGTGGCAATGTGGATGCTCTTACAATATTAGGCATACATCGTACATAATAGATGACCACAGTTTAGCTCTGCCCCGCCCATGTTTAGCTAAGCTTCAACCCCTCTTAGCCTGCGTTGGTATTGATCGATATCTACGCTCCTTCAATCTCAATTACCAGAAACCTATAAAGGTAAGATGAGCCCCGTCCAATTAGCGTCAACATATTCAACAGCATGTTTACTAAATAGTAAAGCCATACAATTCACACAACTTAAACGCACTCTTAAGCGTTTATGACGGACTTAATTACTTCATTCATGATGTAATTGATTATGACGTCAGTCTATTCGCCGCCCATTTCTAGTTACACCCAGCCAATGTATATCTACGACATACCTACTTTGTACTCGGGTTTGAATCTATTTAAACAATTTCAGCCATGATTTCGCAGAGTACCATAGTCAAGGTAACTATACAGTTAATTTGTTGAATAACTTAAAACTAATTTAACCGTGAACTGTTTCTGCATATGCCAGCAAGTCATCCGAGTCAAATTACTTTAAAACATTAAACAGGATGATTATTACTAAGTACATATAGTTATTGACATTCAATTCAGAAAACCTCTGTCACTTACATGACGGAATTAGTCTTGCCTCTTTTGATTGTGACGTCACCAAACAGGTGTACTCATTTGAGTATGACGTTATATACTTGAGTGTCAAATCTGATCCCTTCAGTAGGCTGCATCAATAACCACTCGGGAGTATTTCAAATGTTTCTGATAAATCGCGCATGTGCGTGTAATAGATGAACGCAGTTTTCGCTATGTCCCACCCATCTCTAGCTCAGCTCTACCCACGCGTTGCCCGTGTTCGGGATCGATCGAACCCTGAGCTCCATGCATCTCAATTTATCTATCCAGGTAAGCTGTTGTATATTTTCACGCTAATTTGGCTGAGTCCCGGTCCAATTAGTTTCAACACATTCAACATAATGGTTATTAACTATTACATATAAAAGCAGGCAATTATGCCTGTGGATTGTGACACTTGATTATGACGCCAGCCTATGTGTGGCGTAGCTGATTATGACGTCATACGATTGATCGATAAACTGGATTCCTTCATTATGGTATTGAAGATACTATCTCTAGCTACGTATTTCCTCATTCATTAAAATATTGCAACACTTACACGTCAGCGTAGACACGTTAGATAGCTCTTTAATAAGTACAATACATTTGTCAGCAATGTTTAGCAATACTCAGTTTGTTCATACCATAAGGATAGTAACATTGCTCACAAAATATCAAGCAGACTGTAGTATTCAATCCAATGTGGTTACTCAGTTATGACAGCATTAAGGTGTTTTTTCACTATACGTTGCGAACGATACGAACGAAACGAAAATGTATATCTCAATTAATTCCGTGTGATCCGAAATGAATTTCGTTCATATCTTCCCGTCAGGTGGAATATGCATGTACAATTATACAGTACACTTTTATAAAGAGTATTGGTCTACTTTTACTTGAAAGAAAATGGGATTTAGCAATTGCCTTCCACACGTTATATCTTTATTTTCTATGTTAATAGTCCTGGCTGGAAGAATTATATAACAGTTCCAATGTTGAGATATCTGCTATAAGTGTCTCGTCACATGCAAAAAAGGAAAGAAAAGAGCTTAAAAATTGCACTCCTATACATAATTTGACTGGTGGATTGCGAAGACTGCGACACAAACGGTTTTAATAAGATCATTTTAATTCCAGAACTGCTGTATGCATAAACACCGGTGTCGTTCGAATCTGACATGTATAGTGGAAAAGCTATCAGTAATTTAAACAGTTTCTTTAACAAATCGTTCTTATCGGTCGCTACACACGTAAGCAATTTATGTAGACAGGTACTTGATATGGTGAACACTTGAGCTAGATGTTTGCCATATGTTTTGAATGCCAAATTATTTCTAGATAGCCATAATATGTGGCAAAATTGTATTCAGGAGATATACTACGGCCAGCCAGCCAGCCACCCAGCCAGTCAGCCAGCCTACCTGCCAGCCAGCCAGTCAGCCAACCATCCAGCCCTCCATCCATCTAGCCGGCCAGCCAGCCAGCCAGCCAGCCAGCCAGCCAGCCAGCCAGCCAGCCAGCCAGCCAGCCAGCCAACCAGCCAGCCAGCCACCAAGCCAGCCAGCCAGCCAGCCAGCCAGCCAGCCATCTAGTCAGCCAGCCAGCCAGCCAGCCAGCTAGCCAGTTAGCCAGCCAGTCATTGGCGCGCTATAATTGTCCACAAGTGTATCTGTCATAAACATGGTGCGCTTATACTAATACATAAGCTAGTGCTTAGATGCGAAAAATGCAAAAGTGCTTGAAAATATTTCTTATTTGATATATAATCGATAGTCTAATAATTGATGTTAGGAACTGTTCACGTCGTCAGTACCCTCATGTCGTAAAACAACATTCCCCGCCTTATACAGAATAAAATGCTTTTATTGCAAATGTGATGGCTAAATGTGAATGATTTAAGCAACTAGTGTACTCATGGTCTTTTAGCATAGCCACATCATTACTTTCTTAGCTCACTAAATTAAGATAGATAACATGAATAGTGGTCGCACACAATAGAGTAGTATTGTTCGACCCTTCAGTTATGAACAATTACACGCGGAAGTTCAAATAGCCCGCTATCTTTCGCTGAGCAGATTCGATCTAATGGAATGCTATAAATGTAAATATGACAATTACTAGACCAGATTGTCCAATAATCCTGTAAAATCATTTGCAATTTAATCAATATACTATTGAATACTTTGAACTTGAATTGACTGGACGCCGTTGATGCATATGGCAGCAACAGGTTACTATCAAATTTGTTTCAAAATATTCAACACGTTGTTTAACGAGTTACTTGGGATTCTGGATATGTTGTGTTCAAAGGGTTAGTGGTAGAACTGTGTTTTAGGTATTCTGTCGGCGTAGGTGTGACGCTCCAGACGAATGACGGGTACTTTACAGCCTTTCTCCTGCACACCTCTTTAACAAGTGCCAGCTTCTCATAAAAGATATATCTCGAGAGGATAATACAAACTTTTAGTTTGAGTAACTCATATAAGTCCATACAAATTGATGGCCACATTATGTATTATTGTGACTCGGTTGCGTTAACGTCTAGCTCGCATTAGTGGGAATACACTAGGAATGCCAATGCGCATGGTGATGATACAGAGGTTCCATTCTATCGGGGGCCAACTGAATATCCTCTCTTATTGCCGCATTACTCATTGACCACGTAGACAGTTCTAGGGACAGCTGCCAAGACTGCGGAAAAAGAACCCACTTATTGCTGGTCTCAATCCATGTCCTGAATTACAACAAGCTAACATACTCACTTTATTTATTTCTTATTGTCATTACTGATATTACTATTATTCTTTATTTTAACGCTATTTACTTAACCTACCTGCTATAGTATTCGTAGTTTGAATGGCATTGTTATTACTGTTATTGAGGGGTAATGTTCGAGGCACTCCTTGAGAGTGGAATGGTTGATTTTGTATAGTTTTGTAGGCTTAGATTGTGGGTCTTCGATGCGGTGGTGGCGGGTATAACCTGACATTGTGGACGTTTCACTCCTTGTCGATTGATGTAGTTTGTTGGTAGTGATGTTGAATTAGTGTCCCAGTTTAGCTTGCAATGCACTGATAGTGTCATATGTTGGGATGTATTTCGTTTCATTGCATCGGGCACGTTGCCGGCTAGGGCCTCTATGGGTGTACAGTGGATCCTTCCAGATTAGCCATCCATCATCTGACAATATATGACGTCAACATCAAATACGTGATGTATAGGGTGACGTCATAATACATTGCGTCATGAATGACGTAGATACGTTCGCCAAGCGCGCATCAGCTGTGACGGATTAAGCTGCGTTGTACATATTATATTTCTTTACTCTTTAATAAACATGCTGTTGAATATTTTGAAACCAATTTCACTAGACGCTGTTGCTACCATATGCAGCGACAGCACGCAGTCAAATTACTTTCAAAATAGTCAATAGTTTACCTTTATAGATTCTGGAAATTGATAGTTAGAAAGTGGATGGATTGATCGACCCAACACGAGTAAGAATGTGGGTGTAGCTTAGATATAGATGGGCGGGACATGGCTAAAACTGGAAAGGTCCATTTTGGCAGTTTAGTTTTCGTGAATTTTGATATCAATATTCGCCGTTAATAGATGGACTATTATAATCACTATATTTCGCCACCTGACCAGATGCATTGACAGCATTGTCCTAAACATGTAAACGGAGGACAAAGCTATAAGACATATGTCATATCGTGTTACAATTTGTTCGAAAAACAATTTACGTTTAAGCCATATTCTTTTCGATATGTTGACCCATAAATTGACTTAGATTCCAGGTTCTAGTTATATCGTGTTCACCATATATGAAACATCTCCCATATTAAGTTATCGCGCCCTTAATATTCCGACAATACAATGCTACACATACAAGTCAACCTGTGTAGCTAGGATAGTAATCCATTTCTAAATGTGGTTCATCCGTTTTTACCTAATCTTCGCCCACATTGTCCCATTGTACGCGTATTAGCTGTGATATCTGGATTCCCAGTATCTACATTTCAACTATACGGATAACGTGTTGAAAATACTGCAACAAATTTGACTGGGAAAACCAGCAACAACCCCCAGTTAAATTAGTTACACAGGAGTCAACAGAACGTGTATTAAATAACAAATCCACAATAAACACATATAGTCGTGCAGGTTTGTGATGGACGTATAGCTTTCCGTGACGGGCTATGTGCCACTTTGAGTGTGACTTCAGCTAACATGTGGCGTATTTGAACATGACGTCAGATACCTGAGTGAGAGATCTCCACCTTTACCAATTGGATATATATATATATATATATATATATATATATATATATATATATATATATATATATATATATATATATATATATATATATATATATATATAAATATATATATATATGTATATGTGTATATATATATATATATATATATATATATATATATATATATATATATATATATATATATATATATATATATATATATATATATATATATATATATATATATATATATATATATATATATATATATATATAGGTGTTTTTATCAATTTAGCCACTGCCGCTGCCATTCTCGTAGGCACACACTTAGTTCATCACAAATCAAAGCTAAGATTGTTTGTGGCATGCTCATTGTCATTACTCGTTGCGACTTCCATGATTGCAGAGGTTCCCGGACCAGTGCTGGGCAAATACCGGATCATATTTTCCGTATATTAACCTTTCCACGTTTAGCCATCTCTAGCTAGGCTCCATCCACACATCGCTTGTGTTGTGATCGCTTATCCCTGCACTCCCTGAATATACATTTCCAGAAAAATAATTTTTTTTTTTGGGGGGGGGGGGATAGGGCGTAATCACATGAGTGATAAAGGGAATTATTTATGACTACGGTTTGCCCATTTTAGCAAATTTCCTCCCACGTAATACCCGTGCAAGAATTGATTTGAACCTTTGAAACCCGACTTACCAGAATCAAAATTTCAAGGTAACTATACAGGTACGTGGAATTGCGATGACATAAATGGCTGCTTTGATCGGCTGACAGATTTTATGATGCAGTCTTATTTGCATATTAGAGTAGAAGGGCGACGACATAGCACTGATTGAAATGCAACGGAGATGCATTCTAGCTGTCAATTTGTCGAATATAACGCATCATTTAGGCCACGGCTGTTTAGATGTACCAGACAATAAAATGTACATAATTATTCGGATACATAAACATACGCTGGTATTACTTCATATGGCATTGCACCGTAGTACACTGCGGCATTGGTCCAGTATCTCTTGAGGAACTAGCACTGTGGCATCATAACTGATGCAAGCACATGCTGGAGATGTATATGACACGTCTGTGACATATGGCCTGGTGCATATCAATATAAACATGATTCATAGTGCCATGTGTAAATACATTATTTATCAGCATGTGTTTTATTACTGACCCATCTCGAATTCACAACGTATTGACTTCAACATGCTGTTCTTCTCTGAGAATTACAACACAGATAATTTGCTGAATGCATTTTGATTAACCTCGATCCACGAATATGCATACATTGTGCATAAACTCAGCATTCTTTTTCTCTGCTATGTTATTGTATAGCTGGATATGAATGTCAGATGTCCAAATGTGTTGTGATATCTTTCAGTATTGGTTGATGCTTCCGCCATTGTGGTTGTTTTGTAAGTCAATATGGAAGAGTAGACGCTCTTAGTTCTCGAGCAATCATGTCGGTAGCAATCCAATGACAGATGGCGTCGGTGATGCAACAGCGCCCAGTCAAATTTGTTTCAAAATATTCAACAACCTACCTGTATAGTTTTCTGGGAAATGCAATGGAAAGTCAGGGGGTCCAGGGATTGATCGATTCAAACGCAGGCGATGTATTGCGGAGCTTGGCCAAAGATGGACGTTGCATAGCTGAAACGGGATTCCTCCATGCTAACTTATATAACATTTCACTGCGTCATGCTCACGATTTCAATATCAAAATGATGATTGTGTCATGCTGGACGTCTGCTAAACATATGCATTTAGCTTGACAAGACTGGCGATCGACGTTTCGATCAGTCTGAATTGAGTTGTTTTAATTTTGGTGTATGCATGAAGATAATTCAAGAATTTAACAATTTTAACACACACAGTAAGTTACCGAAGCAGATTCAAAGGAAAATGTCATTCGGCTAATTATATAAAACACCAAAAGCAATTAGTTTCATTAAACGTGAGGAATTGTGCGAAATCATCAATATGACTGCAGATGTTGTATTTACAGTTCCCCAGTGGTAAGTCAATACACTGAGATTAATTTTCCTGGTAGCTCATACTGAGATTAATTTAGCTTAAATTAGATTTGAAAGAGTACAGTATCTAAAGTGTTGAGCCTGAATACATTTACTGAAGCGATCATGTGAAACAATTCTAGGCCATTGGATGTCTTCTTATTCATCCCCATTGACTCTAGCTTTAGTGCATAGCATGGTAGCATAAAGTCCACTTGCTACTGGAAGAGGAATGAAATTGCGCACATTTATGTCGGTATCCATCAGCATAGATGCGTGCGCCATCGTTTTTCTATTCTGTGGCGTCGTAACAAAGCGATGATGTGTGCGTGATTGTGTTAGCATTTCTAATTAATCTAATGTTGGTGAACACATATACTTTAACCAGAAGTGTATTGATCTTCCAGCGTTGCAAATCGTCCCAAGATTCAGTTGGAAGACTTGAGTCGCAAATGTTGTCCTGCTGAGATGAACTGTGTAGCGAATCGCCTCTTAAATATGCACAGCACACGCAAACACAAGGCTGTGTCACTTTGACCTCTCTCTCTCTCTCTCAGTCTCTCTCTCTCTCTCTCTCTCTCTCTCTCTATCTCTCTCTCTCTCCCTCACCCCCCTCTCTCTCTCTCTCTCTCTCGCTCTCTCTCACTCTCTCTCTCTCTCTTTCTCTCTCTCTCTCTCTTAGCAACATGTTATTGCTCGAACACCTAATATTGCATCGAACCAGTATATTTTAGCCATAACAGGTTGGATCCACAGCAGCGCTGAAACTAGGTGTTTTCGTATTCAAGACTGCATTTAATATTCAGACAGATCTGCGCGAAATAATAGAACATAACGGTGTGATATCTTAGAAGACTGGCATTGCGATACACGCGTGTTCGTGCCAGAGAGACTGGTAGGACGTTGAGATACATATCACTTATTTGCAATGTATATATTATTCGGTACTCCGATCTCGGTTTAAACATATGCATAATAAACATAGCAAGTGGATTAAGAGCATCTGCGCATAGGTATATCACAAACATACAGGTTGCAATACTGTGTATCAACCGGCAATGGATGAATCGTATATGCCAGTCATGTAGGTGATGCTATACTCAAGTGGTAAGGCACATGTAGGTTGAGGTCACAGTTATGATTGACAGACATACCCCTGAATAGTCTTTTAGCTGGACGAATTGTATAGCTTTTCTAGTTAATAAACAGTATGTTGGGCTTTTTTAAAACCAATTTAACACACAGTCAAATTAGTTCCAAAATATTCAGCAGGAGAGCTTACAGTTACCATGAAATTAGCATTCTGGGAGTTGAGGATTCAAATATCTAAGTCGAACACGCGTAACGCATGAGCGGGGCGTAGCTGGAGATGGGCGGGACATAGCTAAAAGTAGATTCGCCCATTAACCTACGATATGCTTACCAAGCATGCACTACTTCTTTCATAGACGGCTAGAGATCGCCGAAATAGAAGCATTACACACTCCTTCTTGTCAAAGACGACTTACACTAAACTCATCCAGTGCTTAAATGTCAAATAGGGAATACATGTTATGATAGCAATGGGTGTACTGTCGAGCCATCGCCGATGAAATATTAAACCCGCAAGCGATTTTTCTATCTTCGAGTCTTTCGGCAAACGTTTATGTCCGTCGCACAATCACAGACGTGTTTCAAACCACAAAGCCAATGACACGCAATGTGCAATAGATGAAGACGAATTTCTCAGAGGATATAAAAATCCTACCCGTTCACTTACTAATTGGTGTTGCTGAAACTTTCCAGTCAGCTTGACGGACAATAACGCCGTCTTATAAATAATACAAACACACATGTTTAAAAGAAGGGAAAAGGGGCCTATCAAATGCTGGTGACTGGTAACTTCAGAAACTAAAAAGAAATACGGCCTGTAAACATTGATAATTAATCTGAATAATTTGAGAAAAATCATTTTATTTTAATAGACGTTTCGAGGAACAAAGTATTGACGCTGCTAGACCTTCGCGTTCCGTCGCGTCACGGGTGAGTCACCTGCAAGGGCAGGTACATGAATATAGTTTCCTGAACAGTACACATAATATTCTCAATAGGCATCGATATAGAGCGATTACCTCGCTAATGTTACATCACTACTGACAAGTATTGAAAACACTATAATTGAAAGTGTGTCTGATGGAAGAAACGAGTTTCCAGCATCGTAACACTGAGGGTAAGTCACGTCGCTTGAACCAACGGCTTACAGTTAAACTATTTTAGAATTAAGCCGTATTTGACATCTAGGAGTAGTAGCTAATCGGCTACGTGCAAACAGAGCTTTGAGAATATGATCGGCTGCCAGGGATATTATGTATTACTCTGCATACAACAGATCGCAAAGGCCCAATGGCGTGATTAAGTTGTGTCCGGAGAATCAAACTGGCTGCACCTGTTAGAGTAACATAAATTATATTTAGCTGCTGTTTTATTATTCCGCGTTATTTATGTTTTTACTCGTTGATATTGTTTTACTATTATATGAAGTTATCATTCAAAATTATTTGAGAATTTCCTAATCCTTTCCTTTAATTAGTAACGGGTTGGTAGCTGCATGCGCATTTTGATATAATTGCATAATTTTGCTAAAACCGCACAATATCTAAACCTCTCCCCATCTTCCATTATGTAGCATGTACAATCTTAACAATCCCCATATAGTTGCCGTTAGGCAGAAAAATAGTGATCTTCTACACATTGCGCTTACTGTCTAAGTTATTGATGTCTGCGACAGCACCAACATTCCGCGTGAATTACAATTATGTCGTGAGCTTATGCCTTGGCATTGACTAACATCTTCATGTTTCATCTGAACAGCTGGAATTTGAGATCGTTGACATAGTAGTCCCTTCAACTCCAGCGTCTCGTGATACGTGTGTTAACCCACTCGTACTTACAGGCTGGCGTTTATGTTGACACCATCGTGAATAGAATAAGTATTGTGCATCCCTAGCTAATAAACGCGTACGGTCAACTGATGCTCAGAATATGTAATTGCAATACAATCGTCTTTGTATAATAACTGACGTTTCGTTTTGACCTTTGGGAAGCAGAACTCTTACATGATAACAAATGCAATGCAAGTGCCATCTGTATGTGCATTGATGTGTAGACAGGCCGGCGTCAACAAATACTTATTATTCAATACAAACGCCACTGTAAGAGTGATACGCATTTCAACGCCCGTCTTTGTCATTTTGGGTTCCAGCTACGTAACAAACCAATCATCGCTGCAACACGATTGCGTATTATTGCAAACAATATATCTGTCAAAGTTGGCATTATAACAGCATGCTACCCTTGGTGCATTATACATGGCATGACATCAATTGCCTAATATTCTTACACAATACTGCAATTCCGAAATGTGTCGCATAGCTAATTTCAGTAGGCGATTCATCCCTGGATCTGCAGCATTTCAACCACATGACTGCCTTGTGGAGATCTGCTAGATAGTGGCATCAGCTTGGCAAAATGACGATCAGCATGCTAAATGTCTTTTATGCAAATAGGTCGCCAAATTATAGTCATATCAATTAACCCTGGTAAACAATCTCAAGCGAATTATAGTTTTTGCAGACCCAGATGATGCTCGTTGTGGACTTTACAAAAATAGCTTTCTGTTGTCATGTAAACGAATATATCTCAAGACCACTGCATATGCCGTTTTTATTTTGTCTGATTTAAAGCAATGGATGACTGATTAAGAATGATTCCGTCAGATTATATTTGCAGGCCAAGTGAAGACAGCTGTATCGTTTTCCGAGTCAATCATTCCAGTAGTACATACTTTTGTAAACAATACTGTGCTCCTGCAAATGGATATTTCTCAAGACCATTCGAGATGCTGATCATTTTCGGCCGACTTGATCATTAAAATAGTTACGTTAACAGAAAAGATTTAACATTGTCAAGCTAATTGCGTTTACTATATTCAACTAAATGCTGCACACCGCATACAGCAGGGTATGCGTGCCCCTACATGGGTCGTCGTAACAATACAACAGTGAAGTGCACCTGCTATATATGCATTGTCACAGATTCCTATCACTACATAATATGCACGTGTAAAGTTAATACCAGCTAAAGTTGGGAGAATTACACCAAAATAATATAGATTTAGTATTCAGTTTCAGGTTTGATATCATAAAGTTCTTTAACTCCTCTTGTGCAAACAGCCCCTCAAAACGCTAAAAATACTACTTAATATATCAATTACACATTTTAATTTTAGAAAACGATTTTTGTAAAATTTCCAACTGGATTTGTTTTTCCCCTGCCTGACCAGTAAAGGGGGTAATGGTTAAAGAAAAGTGCAGTGTTTACTTAGCCAGTGTTTTTCTGCAAGCCGCGCGAAGAGTATCCTTGTACCACTAGTATGACTGGGTAATTTACCGAACCAGCAGTTACCGACCCAGTCATTCTACTTATAAAGATTCAAAATTACCATTCCCTAGGTCTTTAAGGTAGCCATGCCTGAAGATCACTGCAACGTCCTGTTTGGTCAGTTTGACCATTGTAGGGATAGGTTGAGACAAGAGGGGTTAAAAGAGGGGTTAGAATTGTCACTCAAGTATCTTTGAATAGTGTATTACAACAACTAATGTCTAAATGTGCTCAGGTAAAAGTAAGCTAAGCATGAAACGCACTATGTATTCCAGTATACTTAATTGTTCTATTATTGCCCTTCAACAGATGGAAGTAAACCACCTTTCAATCTGCATTCAACAGCTGCACTAATGCATCAATACTCTGCATTGTGATGTCTGTCAATACATCCCGGGAACAGCGTTTTAGTTTTCAGAATCAAAAGCAAAATTACCAGATGTCTACATGAGGTCGTTGGCGCAAGTTTTCGATGTACCTTCCCGGATCTACGTGGATAAATATATTTTCATGATATGCGTCAGTGATGCACTAGTGGGTTCCAATTGCGTAACACTGTTATCATGCTATCCGTCAAAATTGAATTGTGGAGATGATAGACCTTTGTAAATCGGGCTGTACTGAAATATATCTGACATGCAATCAATTAGTTACCGTTCTACCACAATACTCTCATTGGGAAAAGCAATATCCTTGTATTGGCTTGTTGTTAGACGACACGTGTGCAATTGAAGGAATTCCGACGGGACAGGGTAACGCATGATAAACGGGTCTCATTTGTCTTTATGTATGTTTTTAAAGCATATGACTAGGCCATGCTAGCAACAATAAGATCGCGTGATGAAACTTGATGAAATGCACAATTTGTATATAGTTGAATCTGGATGTCACGATTTCCTAACAAATTTGGTATAGGCTTATTTCCAACTATAGACACTTTGCCTGAGACTCACATATGATATTCTATTCCATAGTTTCATAATATATCCATTACAGAGACCACTCGGTATGAAATGAATACACAATGGATGAATCCGCTTCTAGCTATGCCCGGCCCACGCTGTGCGCGTGTTAGCATAGATGTATATACTTTAAATCTTGACTTCCCAGCATCTCTATTGTATGGTAACTATGCAGCTAAGCTGTTGAATATGTTGAAACTAATTTGATTAGGAGCTGTTCTTGTGTATGGCAGCAACAGCTCCCGGTTATGTTAGTATAAATTATTCAACATAGTGTTTATTAAATGTTCAAGACATACAATTCGCACAACTGACGGACTACGGTGTTGCAGCTCCATGCGGGATTATTTCTGCCAATTGTGATTGTGACGTCAGCCTGCATGTGACATAATTGGTTATGGCGTCATATTAAAATACGTGACTGATAGATCGTAGATCATCTGTAGGCTGACGTCATATCAATTACGTCTTGAATGGCGTGACGAACGCTTAATTGGTTTAAACGTGATTTATGTGTTCAGATGGAAGCACGATAAGTCCTATGCCCGTGTCTCCCATACACATACAGATTATTCAAAACTTGTTTACAACAAAATGGCGGCAAATCATAATAGTTTAATTAATTGTAGTCTATTGGTGTGCATAAGTGTGTGGATGTTGAGTGCGAGGTGGGGGAGAGTAGGAGGAAAGACCGAGATAGAGAGAGAGAGAGGGGGGGAAAGGGGGAGAGAGGGTGAGAGATAGAGAGAGCGAGGAAGAAGATAAAATGGAAGAATAGCAGAGGTGAGCTCTAGGTGCTGCCTTCGCCCCGACCTGTACGTGTTGGGCTGCTGTCCATTTACCCTCTAAACTATAAGTTCGCGAACAGGGAGCTACTGAAAGCGGTTGGTGTTAATTATGTATTGACATACCGTATTACAGATCAGTTTGTTCATTTCCAAGTTGGCAATGTAAGTCCCGTATAGAAGCTGGTTGACCGTAAGATTAGCAAGAGAAATATCGTTCAAGGCAGCCGATTTTGGAAAACAACTCTTTGCTCGTTAAAAAAGGGCACACTGTAAGAGGTAGTGGTTTGTAGATTCATCATTGTGCCCACAAGAACAACTGGCAGATTCCGACAGAAAGTTGTCAAATAGATGTAGGTTTACATAACTACAACCATTTCGGAGCCTGCATAGCATTATGTTGGCAAACCTAGGGCCTACGTAATACCACTCAGGGGGTTGTCGTATGGATGACATAGACTTGAGTTTGCTTTTAAATTCTAGAAGAGTGACAGAATCTCTCACCGGCACAGGAAGCATATTCCAGGCGCGGATCGTTGCTGGGAAAAAGGATCCATAGAAGAGCTCAGTACGGCAGCGGAATTGAGTGAAGAAATTTGGATGACGGATATTGTAAGAATTTCGTACTTGGGATAGTGTGGGAAGATGGTTGACCAGAACCTCACAGGTCATCCCGTTAATAATTTTAAATAGCATAGATAATCTATGAAATTCACGTCTGATTGACAAGGTGTCGATGCCTGTTTCTACGTACAGGTCTTCAGTGCTCGCACTACGTGTCATTCCACATACCGTTCTGAGACCATCTTTTTGGATATCCTCTAGCCGAATTACAACATATTGTGGAATATTATCCCACACACCATCTGCATATTCTAACGATGGTCTAATACATGTTTTGTACATAATCTCGAGACATTTACGGTCTAGAATATATTTTAGACCTCTAAGTAAGGAGAGTTTGTGTTGAGCGTTTGCTATGAGATTACTCACATGGTTAAGCCAATTCCCTTTGTTATTAAAGGTATTGCCGAGGTGCGTATGATCAGTTGATGGTAGAATTTCAGAATCTTTGGAGTTGATTGAAAAGGATGTGGGCTCGTTGCGCAGGGGAAATATTAGAGATGTAGTTTTCGAGGCATTACACTCGACGAGCCACATGTTTGCCCAATGCGGCATGGTCAGTAGATCGTAATCGAGTGTGGTAGGGTGTTCTTTTAGATCATCTGACATTACATATAGCCACGTGTCATCAGCAAAACGTCTACTATTTTGAGTTATATTGCTGGGCATGTCATTAATAAAAACTAAGAATAACAAAGGACCAAGCACAGAGCCTTGTGGCACTCCAGCATGTAAACGAAGTAGGGTGGACTCATTGCCGTTTATAACTACTCGCTGGTATCGGTTTCCAAGATAATTTTCGAACCATGTAAGTAGATTTTCACAGATACCAAAATTCCTAAGCTTCTGTAGGAGGCCGCGATGCCATACTCGATCAAAGGCTTTAGATATATCGAAGAATAGAAAGATTATTTCCTTTTGATCGTCAAGGGCTTGAGTAATATCCGTGTAGATATCAAGCAGTTGATTTACTGTAGAATGTGATGGAAGAAAGCCAGACTGATATAGAGTGATAGCATGTCTAATATAGTTATAGATATGTTTAAAAACGGTTCTCTGCATAAATTTACTAAGACAACTCAACAGTGATATTGGTCGATAATTTGAACATAAGCTCTTGTCTCCTTTCTTGAATATAGGAGTTACATTAGCGATTTTCCAAGAAGTGGGGAACTGCGCACTAGAAAGTGAGTAATTACAGAACCGCGCTAGTATTGGGACCAATACTTGTTGGCTCTCGAATAAGAGTTTCGGACTTAATTTATCCGGGCCAACAGCTTTAGACGTGTCCAGATTGGACAGTACATCGGAGATGTCAGTTTTTGATATTGTAATTGAGTGGAGAGTGTTGTCCGTATACATAGATAGAGGCGGTAAGCTGGCATTAGCATCGTCAATATTGGCGATGCTAGAGAAGTACCGGTTAAGGAGGCTTGCCTTTTCTAAAGAGTCGTAAGAGAATGAGCCGTCATCGGGCTTCAGATGCGGCATTTCGCTAAAATTAGAGTTAGTATCACATAGGAACGTCTTGCATATTTTCCACCACTCTTTAGAACCTGTGCGTCCATGCGTTATTTTTTCAGCTAATTTATTCCTGAAGTTTTCTTTCGCTGTTCGGACTAATGTATTGATGCAGTTTCTCCGTTTTTTAAAGTTGGCCACGTCTTGCTCTCGGTTGGTTTTTCTTGATTTCTTGAACAATTTTTCCCTGACTCTCATTTCGTGCTTTATTTTGCTGGACATCCAGACTTTATCGTTTGGGTTTATAGTTATAGTTTTATTTGGGATACTAATACTAGCAGCGGCAATAATGTTTGTAGTGATTGTCTGACACCAAATTTCGACGCCATTAGCATCGGAGATGTTGTTCCAGGGTGCGTTAGTTAAGTGATCCCTAAATAAATCCCAATCAGCTTTCGCATAGTCCCATATATGGCGAGTGTATGTTTTACGTTTAGGTATGGAAGATGATAAAACCAAATATACTGGAGTATGATCACTACAAAATGGCACAAGTAATCTACTCTCTTTTACTATTCTGGCACAGCTGATAATAATCGGATCAAGTAATGTATTTGAAATGGGTCGGGTTGGTTCTTGTATTAACTGGTGGAAACCAAACGTAGATATCATGTCACGTAGATGATGCTTAGATGGATTGAGAAGATCGTCGTTAATGTCGCCGAATAGGACAAGATTTTTGTTTGGATTTAAGTCGCGAACATTCTCAATATTGTCGGTGATAGTTTGCCATTTGTCAACACTTGTGTTAGGCGGCCGGTAAATTACACACAATAATAAACCAGGGCGGTCGTGAATCTCGACCCATATCATTTCAATGCCACGACATTCATATTCAATACGACGGGTAGTTGCCACGTTGTTAGAAATATAGACGCACACGCCTCCCCACGGCTGCTGGCGGTCCATCCGATAAGGCTCCTGGAAACTAGGTAGTTTGATTAAGCTATTGTCAATATTTTGGGTAAGGTGGCTTTCAGTAATGGCAATGATGTCAAAGTTGGACAGATTAGCTTCGATAAGATGTATTTTATCTTTGAGGCCGCATACAATGAGGTGGACAACAGACATTTCTGAACAGTTACTAGGGCCTGGATTAGCTGCTACATCGCCAGCCAAAGAAAGGAGACTTATTAAACAGGTCAATACATTACGCAGGCAGTAATTAAGAAGGAGTGATAGGAGGGCTGTGTAAATTCCTCGAAGGCGTCCAAGTATTTCTCACAATGGAGGTGGGGTAGCTCGATAGTCCTTGGGTTTGACGGAGTGGCAGTTAAAAGGCCCAATAGCCGCACGGTATCATGCTATGTCATTATCCATTGTCAATTGGGTAAATCACCGAAGGCCATTTGCACGTGCTGCAGTAAGGCAGAGGCAGACTTGAAAGATCAACATATAGAGCTCTATAGATAGTAGGGAGAGGGTGGTAGGAGTAAGAGATAGGACAGATAAGGAACATGGAGGAATAGAGGACAAATAAAAGGCTTAGGTGGTAAGGTACGGCGCGTGTGGAGTAATAGTGAGAACCATTTGCTGTGGTGGAGAATTTGTCTTGGTGTGCTGTATTGTATTCAAACAATGGTTGGATTTGGATGATGGCCTAATCTAGTGTGGCAGAGTGGTTCAGGGCAATAATAAATATACACGGTTGAATATTATGGAACAGAGTCGACAGGGACCCGGTGCTGCATCAGGCAGCAAAAGTCCCCCGATCAAAATATTAAACAAGAAATCAGTGTTGCACTGATGATATATTGTCATGACACAATTGTAAGTGAAAAATTCTAACCACCAATAATATGATTCATGTATTCTACTGTTAAATATACAATCAAAATTCTAGAAGACGCCATATAATTCGAACATAATAATTGTGTAATAATTCGAACATTTCCGTTGTAGGCCTGCAGTTACTAGTGTATACGGTTGAAATTGGTAGGCTGTGTTGTATTCAAACTAGGCTTGAATTTGAATGATAGCTTAGTCTAGTGTGAAATGTAGTTCAAGGCAATAATAAATGTAAACTGTTGAGTGCATCGAGCAAAACAAAATGGGGCCCGGCGCTGCCACAGGAAGTCATGTGTTGTGACTAGAAAATGTACACCAGATCGAATAGTGAGCCGGTGCTGTCCCATGCAGCAATGGCTTCCAGTCAATATGTTCAGTAAATAACCCATAGCATTGTAAGCTGGTTGAATGTATAGCGCATCGAAAGAGGACTCAGCGCTGGCACAGGCAGTAACGGCTTCCAGTCAAAAAATGTTCCGCATAATATTTCATGCATTGTAAACTGTTGAATATACAGAAATCAAGTGGGGACCCGATGCTGCCCAAGACAGCAGCGGATCCCAGTCAAAATGTTCGACAAAAATAGTTTATGTATTGTAAGCTGTTGAATATACAGTGAGAATTCTGAACGGAACCCAGTGCAGTCCCGGACACCAACAAATTACATCCAGAAAAGTGGGGGATACTATTTCTTACATTGTAGTTTTACCGTTACAAGTATGTACGAATGAATCGGGGTGCGTGAAATTAAGGGAAATGCGTTACCAGGCCATAGCATAAGGGTAGCAGTTTATGATTACATGAGTAATTTCATATTTAACATTATAATAACTCGGCAGTGGCAACCAGATGCGAATTAAAAACACCATAATGCCAAGCTAGACAACCGCGCGTGCAAGGAATGTTCACCACACAGTACAGAGTAGAAATACATTAAAATTTAAACCCAGATTTTATAAATCTGGATTTTATATACAAAGATGCGTCAGACGTTCATCCGCGATCGTCCCATGCGCCCGTCACTGATAGGACCGCGTTGCGGCTGCAATGGATGCCGCACATTCGTTTCACACTGTTATATAACAATACATTTGAAGCATGAATACCTTCAAATTGATAATATATGAAATTATATAAATTGGTGATTTCATCCAGTTGCGTATTTGGATGTCTCACATCCCTAGACAACCGCGCAGGCAAAACATCTTGTACAAAAAAACGGCACCTCCCAGAATCAACAAGGGCGTGTCCAGAAATTGAACAGAAGCATGTTAGTACACTATTCTGCTAATAATCAGGGCACTGTGTGGAGACACCGCTGTTACAGCCACGCTATATTCAGTCCAACCGTGCTTCCATGCATGAGACGATCGCAAGACCACGCCCAAAAGCATCTCTCATCGACATTGACTTATTTTAACCCTTTAGTGACTAAATTCATTACTGAAAATTTTAAATATTTGCTTTTTGAATGCTCATCTGCAGCCAAGGGAAGACAACCCCCGAAAACTTACCACTGGAATGGCCGGCACAATTATCGGGCAAGTCATTCCAGCTGTAAATTTCCAAAATTACTCCTCTCCCGGTCCACAAATGAGCAAACCTCTTGAGCAAAAGGAGGCCGGTGTTATCAGGTATCGTCACCAAAGGCTTAAACCCAGATCGAACATTTGGATTTTATAGACAAAGATGTGTAGGGCGCCCTCTCACGATCGCACCATGCACCATTCACGATACCCGCTAGCTACGATCGTATTGCGACTACTATGAATGTCGCACTGTATGTGTTTAGACAAGTTGCATGCTTAATTGATGGCGCACTCAGCTTTGGTGTACGAATTGTATGTCTTTACTATTTAATAGACCTGCTGTTGAATATTTTGAAACTAATTTGATTGGGTGTTGTTCCAAAATATCAGCAGCTTACCTGTATAGTTCTCTTGAAATGAATAGCTATGGAGTTCAGCGATGTGTGTGGAGCTTAGCTAAAGATGGGCGGGGTATACCTAAAACTGGATTCATGCATATTCTCCATAGCGCTGCAGCGTCGCCCTATACTAAGATTGATTTCAGACAATATCTTCATAAAGGAAACAAAGACAGAGTTTTCCTATTTGCATCTATCAGATATATACGAAGCTTGTGACAACACCGTCCTATAACGTGGCGAGGAAGAATCGACTTAGAGCAAAAGTCTAATATGTAGCTCTACTGCCATTGCGGCGCGTTGTCGCACTGAAAACATTTCCTTCAAGTACCTTTGGCTACTATTGATCCTCTGGATAAGAATATGCTTGGATGATTCAACCTGTGTACAATTAGTGATGCACACCTACAATAGCTAGAAGGTCCAATTGAGGTGCTTGAGAGGCTTGATGTGCAAAACACCTTCGTGTAGCATTGGTGGCCATGTAGCATAATTCCCAATGAGAAGCTGTTCACCACGTACAATTTTCTCCAACTACCCGTAACGGTGACCCAACAAAGATGTTTGGTCCTGTTCTGCGCTTCTGGACACACCCGTATTGAGAGACTTTAGATACCCCTGTCCTCGCTGCCAATACATAGCAATCTAATAGAGGACGTTTCATAAAAAAACTACCCATATGTGCTACAACCACCGCCCCACGATGTTGATCGCTACCACCACCACCACCACCACCGCTACCATCACCCACAGCATCAGCATCACCACGATCACCACCATCACACCAAACAACAATGGCAACCGCCACCAGCATCATCGTCACGAACTCCACCATAACATAAAGCGGAAATCACCACCACCACCGCCGACATCACTTCTGTCACCGCCACCGCCACTGATGCCGCCAGCGCCATAGCCAGCACCTCCTCCTACACGGCCACACGTCGGTATGCCACTGATGTATATGCTGTCATACTTAAAATGGCACTTGTAAGCTGAGATCATAATCAAATAACGAAGGCCCCTCACGAAAGTGGAAACAAAAGAGCAGCAGCTGTGCTACATTACACACGATAATTACCAATTCCGTATGCAATAATTTGAGAGCTAACATTATTTTTTTAGGACTTGTACAATCCGGTACGACAGCCGCTGTCTGGTAGAATGATTGAACAGTAGAGCATTTTAAGATTAACTTATTTTATTTAACCAATCATAAATGTGCTTCATCAGACCGCCTGACCGGGCCTTCTGAAGAAACAGATTTACGGCAGAAAGCTCGTCAAAATATATTAAGTTATTCTTTAAAGGTACTGCATTGGTTCCTATTTTATTGGCTATACAAACTAAGACGGCTAACTTAGAATGAGGTAGCGCGAACATGTTGAATCTGCATTTGTCTTCATAGCTCCAATGAGATTGCGGTAACATACATGGTAGGTATGTAATATCTATGCATGCTATTGTCCGGAAATGTCGAATCACAGTATTTAGCATGGGCTTTTAACACGAATCGTGTTACCCATGGCTCTTAACATCCAAGTGATCAATTCGATATTACTAACGTACAAAGCAGTGCTGATTCTGCTGCTGCTATTGTTGCGGACGCTGCTGCTGCTGAAACTGCTGCTGCTGCTGCTGCTGCTGCTGCTACTACTACTACTACTACTACTACTACTACTACTACTACTACTACTACTACTACTACTACCAGCATTGTTACTACTACTACTACTACTACTACTACTACTACTACTACTACTACTACTACTACTACTACTACTACTACTACTACTACCAGCATTGTTACTACTACTACTACTACTACTACTACTACTACTACTACTACTACTACTACTACTACTACTACCACTACTGCTGCTGCTACGACGGCGGCGGCGACGACGACGACGACGACGACGACTTATGCTTGTAACTTCTCTAAAAGAGTACGTGATTTGCCATGTTCATGATAATCTTGATTATTGATTTACTTTCCCTGACACAGCACTGCGTCAATTTAGGATACAAACTCGCGTTGCTCTGATCAGCAAAAACTAAATGCAAATGTCTATCGGCTTTTATTATTTATTGTCTCGCCTTAGCGGTCAAGAATACGATGACATTCCTGCGTCATATCCTAGCCGTTGCAGCAGACATAAATATCTGAATATCTGAAGCTCTTTTCTCTAAAACGAGTGTTAGCTTTCAAAAGTGTATTATGTGTTCATGATTAATACAAAGCCACGTGTCTATGACAGCGACGGTAATGCAGATGAATGTAGGGCACATAGTGGTAATGAATTTAAACATACTCGGCAGCATAATCAGCCGAAATCGGGATATCAAATATTTGTTGAACACATACGGACATAATGTCAGACATATTAACTGGGTTATGCAATCTACCGCATGAGCCAACGCATACGCATACAACTACCTAGCCACTGAAGCACACCAATACCCTAATACGGACAGGCAGATGCGCACGCACACACGCACATACGCGGGCACGCATACACGAACGTTCACACGCACATACACACGCGTGTGCAAGCACGTACTAGCACACTCAAGCATTCACGCATGGGGCCACACACGCACGCACGTACACACGCACGTATTACGCGTGCGCACGCACACACACACGCACGTATTACGCGCACGCACGCACGCACGCACGCACGCACGCACGCACGCACGCACGCACGCACGCACGTACGCACGCACGCACGCACGCACGCACGCACGCACGCACGCACGCACGCACGCACGCACGCACGCACGCACGCACGCACGCACGCACGCACGCACGCACGCACGCACGCACGCACGCACGCACGCACGCACGCACGCACGCACGCACGCACGCACGCACGCACGCACGCACGCACGATTCATCTAATTGAGATATGCACAGTACCTATCTGAACAACCCCATATATGATAAATTAAAGCTAATGTGCACTTATATCTTGCCATCTTTTCATAATAAAGATGGCGGAAACATTCACATCACTAATAATCTCGAGAGTATCGATTTACAGTTAAACCACTATGTTGTGTATAGTATCTGTCAAGTCCTCAGCTAGTATGCCCGTCTATTCTCAATATTCCCTGTCTGGTTGTTCCATTACAGTATGTCATTCGTGTCTTACCTCCAAGGATATTCATACAAATGATATCCTCATAACGTACTTTCAATCTCCTGTATAACATTTTCCATACATAAATACCCCGTGTCTTCCCGTAACCATGTAATGGATACATTTCTTAAGGAACATCCAAATATATGTTAATTGCATGGTATCTGGAATAACAGATAGAAAAGTTGGCTCTGTTGAGTAATCAAGTTCTCCAAAAAATGAATGGTTTGTTACAAGTTAGGCAGGCGTCAGTAGCAACTGACAACTGTGGTCACGAGAATGGAGTCTATAAGTCCATCAGCTAGCGCGTGAACATGGGCTTGTGTACTCAATTTAAAGGACTGGCCTGAAATTATATCAATGACTTCCGAGTGTCTAGACATCACATTTTAATATGATGAGCATGTGTAATTGGCCATTTTAGGCTTGGAAAAGTGGTTAAAGGCTGGATGGGGGAGGGTGGGGGGGGGAGGTAGGCGGGTGAATCAAATCTGTCTATCAAGTATATGCCACAATAATTTATTACATGCAGGATAACACCACACTCCTAATTGACAGATTCACTCCGTCATGAAACTGGAGAAGTCCATCTCGTAAACGAAGTATACTATTTAATAAACATTCTGTCGGAAATTCTGAAACTAACCCTAGGCTGTATCATGTGCTGAAGTCGCAAAAGCGTTATCAGTAAACAGGTAATTATTATTATTATTATTATTATTATTATTATTATTATTATTATTATTATTATTATTATCATTATTATTATCATTATTATTATTAGTATTATTATTATTATTATTATTATTATTTTTATTATTATTATTATTATTATTATTATTATTATTATTATTATTATTATTATTATTATTATTATTGTCTAGAAAAGATATCAGGGAAATGGTAGAAAACTAATGAATGAATCTAGTTTTCGAGTTAGCCCGCCAATATTTAGCATAGCACCACCCATGCGTGTTGAGACCAATCAATTACCACAATCTATGAATCTCAATTTTCAGAAAACCCTACAGTTTAACTGTTGCATATTTTGAAACTAAGTTGACTGGTTAATGTAGCTGCCTATATCAAATTGGTTTCAAAATATTCAAGAGCATGTTTATTAAATCGTAAATACATACACTCTATACAACACCGCTTAGTCTATCATCAATTATGTATTCCTGACAAATGTTGCTAAGGCATTCATGGGGTAAATTATTATGACGCCAGCCTACATGTGACGTAGTTGATTATGACGCCACATGTGTGACTGAGAAACTGGATTCACTGCCAGTTTACTGATATAGCCTTTGGAACTTCAGAGCATGATCTACACGTTTCTAACTCGATGGATGCTGATAAAAGAAGGACTAGTGATGGACATTATAGTTGCTATCATTACTGTGATGTCTTGTCTCGACTATCATAATAATAATAATAATAATAATAATAATAATAATAATAATAATAATGTCCATTCGCTAGTCCCTCTTTTATCAGACTACCTTGATTTTGCCGTATCTGTGTCAATACAGTCGGGAATGACGATCGCTGTCCATTTATAGTCGATATACGGTGATGATAGATTACCATCAAACCAAGTCAATTTGCGGGTTTAATGATACGCTATCAACACGGTACATCGACTATACATGGACAACGATCATCACTCCTGAATGTATTGACATCAGCAGGGCAAAATATACGGGAACCTATTCACAGAGAAAGCCAAGTCAACATATGAACCATTATTTAGTAGGTGTTTGTTAAAAAACTGTATGTCATAAATAGATTGACATAACATGTTTTTGGTCACAAGACCAGCACAATATACAGTTTTCATTTAATCTAGTCCAAATGTTGTATTAATTAAGTTCGTGGCACTCCCTCTTTAACATGCATTTGGCTCGAGATTGTATGTGGTGGATCAAACCGAGGATGGCGCTAACCTTTCGAGTACGTGTAAATATAAGATATTATCTGACGTATGTCCACACATCCACTATCATGAGCTAGGCCCAGTGGACCATATCACTGGAGCTGAACCTATCAGGACAGGATGGGTTTGCTCTGAATAGTATTACACGTTGATAATAAATATGTGATGAGCCTTCATACACAGCCATATACATGAGTAATCAATCAATCTCCTGGCCAACCACGTCCATAATCACGTTTTGGCAGTTGCAGAATAATCATCCATAATTTGAAGTAGCATTATTTCTCTCAAAATCATTTAACAGCGCCGTTGATTTTAGAATCAGTAACTACGGTTGGTGCGATGCTTACATTATATAACCATACAGCGCCAGTGGCAGATTCTCAAAAGATAGTATTATCTTGGGCTGCAAATGGCCATTGACTGAGCAACTAATTTTTTCTTGTAAATTGTTGTTTAATACCTTTCCCACATTGACGTCATGACGCCAGGATTCCCTTAAATCAACACCCCGAGCGCAACTGCTGTCTGCTACCACTGACAACACGCATCTGAGCTGCTTTGAACTACTATTGCAATAATACACGTCATAATGTAAACCCTTCCTGGTGTAAACTAATATCACAATATTGTTTAAGTCATACAGCATTGAAAGCAATGCTTAAACACTAATGTATCATTTTTTAAATGTACGTGTAAAATGTTCAGTGAGTTATGTGCATATATAAAATACACCAGTATACATAGATTCATTAAATACAGTGATCAATAGAGGCTCTATTAAAATTACAATCACCTTTATTAAATTTAACAAAACTATAAAAACTAATACAAAAATCCATATAATGTACTCAACTTAAACCATTCCTATGATAAACTAAAACCACAATAATATGTAAGGCATACATAAGTGGAAGCAATTAGCTAAACATTAATGCAGTATTATTTATATTTTTATTTTTTTTATTTGTTGCATATATAAAATAAGCCATTAAACCTAGATTCATAGAATCATGTGGGCAATATGGGGATATTTTAAAATTACAAGCCACTTCATTCGGCTTTCAACACCATAACAACTACTACAGAAATATATGGAACATTTTCTTAGCTTTCCAATGATGTATGCTTTCAATAATATTATGAACTTAGCTCTTCATATAAACTGTTCAACGTGCATTGCATCTAAATCTAATAGTACAGTAATTATGTTTGCGTACCTATCATGTTTGCCAGCCAGAAATGGAATGCGCAATGCATCCTGAGACGGTATTTTCCCAAAATACGCTAATGTCGGAAACGTATATTTACATTTTGTAATTGAGCGTGTTGCGTGCTTTGAGGCACTGTTCACACACGAGGGGTTGATGCGCCTCATGTGTCATGTGAACTGGTGTTCTGAACCAATGGAGGTCATTCCAAGATGTGTAGTCTTAAACCCAGGTAACTTTTACAAATGCAATGATTTACAGACGTTTAGCTAAACAAACGTGAAGCCAATTGGAGAATTAATGAACTGATAATGGAGGAATACAACTTTATCTATGTCCCGTCCATCTCTGACTAAGGTACACCAACGTTGTTCCCATATTGGAATCGGTAGATTTATGCACTCTCTGAATCTCAATTCCCAGAAAACTATACATATATATGACTGTTGCAGCAACAACACCCAGTCAAATTAGATTAATCAGATTAATCTTATCAGATTTATCGAATTTGATTGAATCTGACAGTGTAATCAAACTACCTTCCTCAGATTGTTTAATTTCTATAAATCTGAAGGTGTAAACCGAAAATCTGAAGGCTGATGTCTGAGTCGAATTCGATAAATTCCAAAAAGTAAAATGGATGCGTCCATGTCACTATACATTTGGCCGATTTTAATGAGAGGGTCATAATTGAATGGCAGAAAGGGGATTATTTGTGGAACTCACAAGCCCATTTTATACAATTGTAGTGGACGCCAGTTGCATCCTCACTTTCTCAGTAGTAGATTGTTTTCTTGTGCGGTGAGACCAAATGTGAAGATCAAGATTAGGATCAAAATGAGGAGCGTGGTTTATTGATTGTGTTCCCTTTGCCGTGTATCATAACCTATGCATGTTGGCTGAGGATCCACGACAAGTGAAGAGTACATCCTGTACTGTTGTTATTTTCTGTGTCGTGTAGCCTCTTTAACTATACATGTCGCTTGGTATTACCATGATACGAAACATAACCTCCTTCAAATCGCTCGACCAATCACAATTGATGACTCTCCACATGAAGCGTATCAGCTTGAGTGCTATATAAATGGGAAAAGTGTTTATAATAGTGGTGGGTGCCGTAATTTTATTATGATAATGGTGACCCACCACCCAATTACCTCTTTAAGTCCGAACATGGTCGAGCACTGTTCCACGCGACCAGCTACAGGATTTTCAAGCGTTAATTTGGGGTATGCTATGTACCGTATTTGAAGTGGTGGGTTTACAAATTCAGTTTCATAATTAACCCTTAGCATTGTCCTATAGCTGGACACTCCGTTATAGGCGGTAAGTTACCCCTAACTCCAGAAAATTGGCTGATTCATATTAGATATAGTGACACCATGATTAGTTAAATTGGGAAATCCCCACCTTATCAGCGGCATGGGTGGGGGGGGGGGGCGCCAGTTGCAGAATTAATTATATAAGTAGAAAAATAAAGACATTAGGAATACCCTCCTTTTCTCCTTATGTTCCATATTGCGGGGACAAAAAATACTAAATACACACAAAAGAAATATGGATAACCTCCTCCTGACGTCATATATATATATATATATATATATATATATATATATATATATATATATATATATATATATATATATATATATATATATAGGGTGTAACTACCTCAAATGTCATTGGGCCCACCCAACCACCCACCCCACCCACCCCGGACAAAAAGAAATAGGTTATGCTCCTCATTTCGATCCTCATCTTGATACTCAAATTTGGTCTATCGCACAGGCCTTCTACTCTGAGCTGTTTAATGAGTAGTTGTGATTTTTTAAAAGCTTTCTAAATTACCCCATAAAATTCCATTCGATTTCTTGTCGTTGAATTGCATGGGAAAGCTCATCTACGTTGTCCTTGCATGATGACAGGTTATGGAAAGTACAGCTTTTTATCGCCACGCAGAAAAAAAAATCAAAGATGGCTACCAAACGAATCTGGTGGGACATTCATACAACATTTGTTGACGCCCAGTTAGCATATTTTGTTCACTACATATGTTAAGGCGTCTATAACATGTGTGCTGTGGGACTGTACGGACTATTCACTAAAATAAGCAAAGCTCGCACATTCTGATCAAAACTAAATCTTATTCAGAATACCGCATTAGGGAATAGATCGCCTCGCATTAGGGAATAGATCGCCTCGGGTATTTCTGTTGTCATCGAATACCAGACATGTAATCAGCACATCCATTCTAAAGGTATCTTTAATTAAGAAATAACATCGTTTATAAATTATATCAGAAAACCAATTACCTCCGTCCATTGTATATGCCATCTATTAATACCGTTTGCCGTAGTTAGACTCCTGCTGAATAGCTTAGGACCTTCCTAGCTGAATCCTGTAAAAGTCCCTTTAGGTCAACACATTCCTAGCTGATTTTTTTTCAATTTGCCACTGCTATCCGTAATCAGAGACTATGTCTAGAAATGTGGAATGCAATCCATTATTTCCGCCAGATTGAGAGAGAGAGAGAGAGAGAGAGAGAGAGAGAGAGAGAGAGAGAGAGAGAGAGAGAGAGAGACCGACAGAGAGCGAGAGAGAGGGAGAGAGAGATAGTGGGAAGAGAGAGGGAGGGAGAAAGAGTATTCTTCTCTCGATTGGGCCATAAATGGGCACCGTGCAATTGTAATACCTCAATTTGCTTGGAACCACAATTTTATAACGTTGCTCATTTTGCGTGTACTATGGCTTTCACTTAGCGTAGCGAAAGTCTATTCGGCGGTATGTTATGTATGGATTATCATTTAATACGGCAAATCGTGATAGGTGGTGCCTTTGTTAACTCCATGTTTTCAATCGATTCTACGTATCACTAATGGTATCTTTCAGCATAGATCGTATCTAAAGAAGAGAATCCGTCACGTCAGCATAACAAGAATACAATGGTTTAGATACACCCACACTGACGGTGATAATTGCAAAATCCTCTAACGGTTTATATACCATGTATAATTTCCTTGGTCATTTTAATTATGATTCAATATATATATATATATATATATATATATATATATGTATTCTCAAGCGTGTCTATTATTGGCGCACATAACGTGACGGAGTAAAGCCAGTCTGAGTGTGACGTCAGATAAAACGTAACCTATTTGACTATTAATCATATACTTGAGTGTAGATCAGATCCGCGATTTTGTAGTAGGCCAGGGACTATGTTTTGTAAGGAACGTTTGATGCCACATTCAACGGATAACCACTTGGCAGGATAAAAACCCCATCGTCCATCCACATATTGCCAGGATAGCAGAATCACTAACTGTATTATTATTAAGATAACACAGCTTTGTCATTTGTGTTGGATGATTCTTGCTATTTTACTAATTATAAAAGTAGAAGATCCCGCTGCTGAAAGTGGATAGTCAATTCGAAGTAGTGTATTGCAATTTCAAATTTACATTCAGTCGTAAACAAAATTAGCGAAAATCAGCGTGGTACAGCCACGTGTTACATTACCATAGCCGTGCAAGTGAAATGCGATGAGGACACCGCAGGTTTACAGTAGGTTAGATGCTAGGGTGAGCTGCAAATGTATTTTTAGCTAAAAGTGAAAAGTGTATTTAACTATCACTGAGTTTAATTAATAGCTCAAATGTGTTAGCCTTCCCTTGGTGTGAATATATGGCCACACACCTATTTATTTCGTCTTGTTAACTGTTTGAGTCTAACCAGAGTGGGAACACCTGTTATAGACAGCAACATTGTCTACTGACATTAACCTCAAACGAATCAACATAACATTTCTACCATAAATAAAGGTCCGTATTGATTTCAATTCATCAATCTGTATTCTCTAAACAAATATCGGACACTATCAGATATTATATCTTATATAGCGTCGGCAAGGGTAGAAAACATTCATGTTTACATTAAGACCGGAGATTGCTAAGGCATTGGCAGCTGTCCTATTGATGATGGCTCTATTTGATAAGTCGATTACAAATGATCAATCTGTATGTTCTGCAAAACTGTCGGGCATGGCAACTATCAGATATTATATCATATGTAGCATCGCCAAGGGTAAAATAAAACAATCGTGCTCATATGAAGAACACGGACTGCTAAGACAATGAAAGCTGTCTAGTGAAATAAGAAATATGTATATTGGTGATGGCTATATCCCCTCTACGTTGCCAATTGCAATTTTGGTCAGCTTTGTTAACGCAAATTGCAGCATCTTCAGCCAAGTTAATTTGGCCCGATGCCAGTTAAACCCATATAGGCCGCTGCCATGGTTAGTTAGAATTGTATCAGCATACTTTATATTAGACATCCGCCAGATAAATATGTATGTAATGTCTTTATAAAGGAATGGTCTAAACTATGGAGCATATCCTGATATTCCCACATTGCAGCGTACTCTTTGCTGTAAGATATGGTATTTGAAACCAATAAAAAATTAATCGTGCTGTTCTTCTACTGAAACTGAAACGGAAGCTTATATAATCCCGTGATGAATTGTCGTCGTCGTCAGCGGTGGCGGCGGCGGCGGTGTCGGCGGCGGTGGCGGTGAGGGCGTTGTCGTCGCCAGCAGCGGCGGTCGTGTGTCGTCGTCCTCCTCGTCGTCGTCGCCCTCGTTAGCGCCTCGTTATCTATCATCAGTATTATCAATAATCATGTTGAATAACGTTTTCCTCCTAGGTATAACACAACACCAAAGACGTAAATTTGTCCCATGCTTCATATTGCTCTAAAATCTCATGATGATATCCCTTCAACACTCAGCAAATTACGATTCTTCCATGGCCAGATGTATTTCTGTTAACTCTAGATTCAATGTACGTAAACATTGCGATATCGAATGATATCGAATGATATGGACTATGTATGTATGGCCTTGAATATATACTCATATATATGCCTCTAGGAGATATTAGCTTCATTAGAGCTTCATTAGAGATATTGATTCTGATGAGACTGCTTATCCCTGGATTAGTAGTTGCAGCGTGTAAAAGTGTCCCCTCAATAGAGTTGTCAATAATTACTTGGGAAATAGTGGAACGCGACACTCTTACATGTGCTATGCGATTCATCGGTATTCCTTTACTCCTGTAGAAATATCAACGACAATTCATGTTGAACATTCTGGACACGTAGCGAACATAACAGTGAGGCGGCATAGCTGAACAAGTATGCACATTGTGAAACCATCCCATCACCTTACATAGTCATACATTACAATAAGACAGTGAAAATGATAGTGTGCCAAAAAACATATGTTTGTTGTGGAAATATGTTTGCTGTTGACTCATTATTTACTAGTCATACGTAGTGAACAATGACACTATTTATGGGCGTGCTACCACTCTTCCACAGGTGAAGACTATTGTCAGATAAATCGATTATAGAACATGAAGTGTACTGCCAGCGAATATTAATACATTCCAAAGAATTATATTGAAATGGTTTTGCATTATTCACCAACTGATGTGCTCCTTCGGGAGATTAATGCAAAACCTGCTATATGACACATGCTGCCCGCTGGTCATACTGAAGGAATCCATAACAGTTTCTGCATATGGGAGCAACAGCACCCAGTCAAATTAGTTTCAAAATATTCAACATAATGTTTATTAAATAGTAAAGACATACAATTCGTACAACACTGCTTAGTCCCTCCTTAATTACGCGCTCTTGATGAATTTAGCTACGCCATTCATAACGCGCTTACTTATGACGTCACCTACACGCCAAGTAGTTGATTACGACGTTATATGATTGAGAGAGAAACTGGCACTCTCCGTTAACTGAGGGATACATAGCTTCGCGTTTCTCATGAATGTGTCGCATAGGGTGATATTGTCATTGGCACATAAAACATTCGGAATTTGGTACTGTTAATCGCTCTACCAATATGTACAAGGCAGCTGTTGTAAATTGTTTGCACAGCCGTTGTTGGCAGTGCTGCCTGTTACGAACACATTATTAGTAACTTATTTGCTCTATGTAAACGGTCGATGTACAAACACCACGATAATTGATACATGTAGATGATTTCACAAACAATTATCTCCTTGTGAATTCGACAATGGCCTGTGATATGTATACTGTTTTACGACAACACTGTGTACCAAGAGTTGTACACCTGTACGCAAATAGTATTTATTAAGTAAGTTTGATAGGTTTCAATCAAGTAGGGCTCACAATATGCAACAGCTTACTCAATGTTTGACGGAATTTGAGATTATGAGAGTAGTGGGCTTCACTGATCTAAGCGATAAATGTCAACATGGATGTAAGTCCCACGTGTGGCGGCTCCTAATGCCACCATTCACTGGCTTCCTAGGCTGATCATTTACGCGGCAATTATACGGGCGAGAGAAGTTTTCCCCACACGCCATCTGGACACTCTCATAGACACAAGTCTATATTGGTGCCAATTTCCATCATCCCATCATCAGTTGTTGAATCTTCAATACACATCCATTAAGTGCATGTATGGTCATACATAGCTTCTGGTATCGTGGGATTCATGATAACTAAATCACTCATACGACACCAGATACGTGTCATACTGACTATTTATCATATATTACTGCCATCGCAAAGAAACACATTCAAGTGATCACAAAACAAAACATGATTGGCATTAACAGTAATTCTTTGTATACCTTATAATGGGCCTTTCCCTTGTATCCATCAATCATATGGCGGCATAATCAACTAAGCGGCGTATCAGATGACGTCATAGTTAATTATGGCATGCATGACATAATTTAGTCTGTCTTTAACGTGTACTAGTCCAAAGCGTTGCATGAATAGCATGTCTTTACCATCTAATGAACATTCTGTCGAATATTTTGAAACTGATTTGACTGGACGCACCCAAACAAATTGGTTTCAATATATTCTATAGCTTACTTTTTTAGGTTTCTCGAAATTGATAGTCAGGGAGTTCAGGCCTCGACCGAACCCAACACGACCGAGGTGTGGCTAGAGCTTAGCTAGTGATGGGCGTGGCATAGCTAAAACTGAAAGGCTCATTCCTATGTACTATATGATATGTAGATACGTGGGTTTTATATAACTATGACATGAATATATAAATACACAAATTGTATCCCTGTTGATGTTTTCCTTGGCGATTACCTACACTGTGCGCCCTATGTATACATGAAGTCATACAACTAAGCAACATGATAGACATCCCATCATGAAAGAAGTGTTGTGAATGTACATCGATGTCGTCATCATGTGTTATGTAAAGGAACAAGATATTAACCATTGTTATGTCAATAGATGCATCGCGGCAACGCATGGGAAATGCTTTTCATATCAAATAACCATTTACTGGCCAATCTGCTAAGCCAGGTCAAGAGAAGACAATGTTTTTAAAATTTAGCATTGGAATTTACAATTATAATTTGCTGTTGCCAGTGAAGAGAGCATCAATGTATTAATGGTCAGAATCAATTTGCAGAACAAACGAAGACTATTTTTTTTAGATTTACAACTTGAAATAATTTCCAGTTGTAAATCTTAACAAAAAGTATTTTCTTAACTTGCAAAATAACATTCCCTGCGCATCTGCAGGGGCTGTTTTGGCAGGCTTGGCCCCTAAATGGTTAATGTGACACCAGTGTGGTTCAAGTCAATATTCTCGGTAACGCAAAGCTATAAACCTCAATCTTCAATCACCATATATTTAAAATGAGAATATCCATTTAATGACTTCAACATGTATTCACAGAATCACTACATCAGATTCAGGTAACAGATTTGATTTAAACAAGGTTTATTTTTAGTCTGTGGGGGAGCACAATAAGACATGTCTTATGAGTGTGTCTCCCACTTACATACAGATATATTACATTAAATAAATCAAGAGGTGATTAATACTATTGCCAACTGTCACAGCAGTTTTAACAGCAATAGCATTATTAATAATAACAATACTAATAAGAAGAAGAAGAAGAAGAAGAAGAAGGAGAAGGAGAAGAAGAAGAAGAAGAGGAAGAAGAACCCATTTGCCCTAATAGACTAGGAATACTACATTATGTATAATGTATTAACCCTGTAACAATCAAAGTTGTTCAAGAACATTTTTCTCATAGAAAATATCAATTTGCAGAAGAAGAGGAGATTATTTTTGAACGATTTACCACTGGAATAACTGTCTTTGTTATCGAGCCAGTCATTCCAGTGGTAATTTAAAAAAAAGGATTTATTTATTCTTCGATACATGCTCATTAAGCGGATGGCTGGTCATAAATGGCTTCTAGTATCACGGGTCTCGGGATAACTGAATAATCCTCATGAGACCCAATACGTACCATACTGACGACTAATCCAATACGTCTGCCATTCGCGCAGACACGCCTTCTAGTGGTCACAAAACAAAATGATTGACATCAACATTTATTTTCTCTGCATACATTACATTTCCTATGTAACAGATGATAGCCTTTTAATCAGTGATGCTTATGCGTTATTGTGGTATGTTCTCCATGGGCCCAAGGTGCTGAACAATTGGAAACAACTTGTTTCAACGCTATTGCTGCATGCTTCAGAACAGAATACATATAATGCATATGGATGCATATTCTGCAGACGCAAAATAGCTAAAAAATTAATAGACTACTAAAAATGAATTCGCGCCCAACGAACATATCGAATTAATCTTAAAATGCAATATAGCTGTATTGATCCCGACATAATTTAGTCCTCATTTAGCAACTGTGAAGATAGACATCAATGCGCCTTTGACTAGATTACTGATGGCAATCTGAACTCATATTCAACCAATATGCATTTGGATTAGACGAGAGACAACAATTTGTCTCCAACATTACCCCAGGGCGACCCTTTCATTGTTAGCAATGCAGTTATCATAAACTAGTATTGATCAGCTGTTACATCAATCGCTCTGTGTATAGTGCTCTATCGCGTACATCGTCTGACACTGATATATTTGGTTTGAACTTTGATTGATGTTGAAATCAAAAGCTGTATTACTATTTGATAACTATCCTTCAAGTGCTACAGTACACGTTAAGCAACGTACCTTCCTTGTAGCAGGTAACTAGTAAATAAATAAAAGGATTCAACGAAAGAAAATTAGAGTCAGCTATAGTTGTTTAGGAATTAGTATGCAGAACAATACTAACCAGTGAGTTGGTGCCGTGGTCTATATCGCACTGGTATAGGTCAATGTAATCAGGACGATAGCAACACATATCCCTAGTCCACGACAATGGAGGAGACCAGCTTTTCAGTCAGGCATGTGACGTCAAAATGAACTACGTGCCATGTAGGCTGACGTCATAATCACTTACGTAGCTAAGTTCGTCACAAACTCTTAATTGGTGATGGACTAAGCATTGGTGTATGTGGTGTAGAAGGGGGGGCGATAGGGCCGCCTCAAAGGAAAGCTGAAAAAACGACACAAAATGTGTTCACACGTATTTACAGAAAAATATTTCCACACCTAGGTGTGAACATCATTTGTGTCAGCGTGTTCGGATATCCTTTGAAGCGCCCCTATGTCCACTGTTCTGATTGGATGTTAGATATAGAAGGTAGACGTGAAATTCTTGTGTGGAGGCCATACGCCCCTCCACCTCATTAAATCACGTGACTCCGGTGATCCTATAAGACTATTAGCGCCCTATCCCGTAGCAATGATTGACAAGGATTAATGTATTGTGTAAGGATGATTGGCAAGATACATGTCTGGACTTGTATTTTCTGGACTCTTGGAACTCATTCAATCATGAAGCCACACACCCTTACACGTGACTCCTAGCGCATTTTCATGTAATGGTGATTGACAAGTGTTAATGAGGTTAATTAAGCACTGATCTCTTCAAGAGAGTGCAATGCGCAATGGTTAATGTCATGGGCAAGGATGATTGACAGGGTATCGATCTGGACTCGTCTTTTCTGGACTCTAGAAACTCATTCAATCAGGAAGCCCCGCCCACTCATTAAACCACGTGTCTCCAGTTATTACATCATCAATGACGCGAGAAATTCCACTATAATCGCTCAATAGGCTGTCAAGTTGTATGAATGGTATGCCTTTACTATGTAATAAACAATATGTTGAATACTTTGAAATTAATTTGACTCAGCATTGTTGCCACCATAAGCAGTAACATCGCCCAGTCAAATTAGTTTCAAAATATACAACAGCTTGCCCATATAATGTTATGGAAATTGCTAGTCAGAGAGCGTAGAGATTGATCACAACACGATCGAGGCGTGGGTGGAGCTTAGCAGAGATGGGCGGGCCATAGCTAAAAATTAGCATACTGCTGGCAATCAGATATTCCATTATAATTGCTTAATATGCCATCAAGTTTTACGAATTGTGTGTCTTTACTATTTAATACATTTTCTGTTGTATAATTTTACCCCGCACTGTTGCCGCCATAAGCAGTAAAATCACCCAGTCAAATTAGTTTTAAAATATTGAACAGCTAACCCATGTACTTTTCTGGTAATCGAGATTCAAAGAGATCCCAACATGGACACAACGTGCATGGCTCTTAAATAACGTTCTAGTCACCATTCGCCTCAGAGATGTAAGTATAGCCATTTTATCAAACGCCCTGCTGATTTCATCCATTGCAATTAAAAGCCATGTATTTCTAGACATATAGGAAGACATACAAATAAATAGCATGATAATCATCTCGTCATTTAGAATGGCTCCAAATGCCCAGAGATGTCATTATGCACAATGGATGAATCCAACCTGCCTGTCGAGTGTATAACTTCATAATCAATTAAGTCACATGTAGACTCACGTTATAATCATAACACGTACTGAATGGCGTAACTTGGTCCATCATGACCGCTTCAAGTATACGAATTATATGTGTTTCGAATGTTTAAAATACTATGTAGAATATTTTGAAAATAGTTTGACCACATATGCAGTTGCAGCCTGGCAGATTATGTTTAGGACCAATGAGTCCCTAGTTTTATATTGAGCTCAACAGGAAAGGTGACAGGGATCCAGTGGGTTAGCAACAAGAAACATACGATAGAAACTGATGTAAGCAGGAAACGAGTGAGCGAGCAATGTGGACCGGCAGGAGGAAGCATGCCAACCATATGAAACAGTCAAGTTTACCTGACACAGCACGCTCTACCTTTGATGCGCAATGGGCAAGCCTACTTGTGAAAAATGGCATTTTATATCGCGAGTTGGAAAACAAAACGAGTGGTAAAGAGTCATTTCAACTATCAGTTCCCAGATCTGCATCAAGCTTCATTTTGAAAGAGCTGCATAATTGCCTGATGGGTGAACATCTTGGCAATGAAACGAAATTGTGCAACGAAATTGGGCAACGTTAATCAAACGTTTGTACTGGGTAGGTAATGTCTAAGATGTTCATGATTGGTGTAAACAATGTTTGGAGAGTGCACAAAGTAAGAATCTCACTCGGGGATACAGAGCTCCATTGTGCTCAGAGTTAGGTTCCAGACGCATGGAAAGTATAGCAATCGATATACCGGGTGGTCTCCCATCTGATAATGGGAACACGTAAATGATAATGGTATTTTACTCGTTATCCTGAAACATTTGCTGTTAAAGATCTTAAAGGCACAACAGTTGCAACAGTTTTTGTAAATAAATGAATTTATGTGTAGGTATGGTGCTCCTGCCCGCATTCATACATACCAACGGGCTGATTGTATCTCCAGCTTGTTTGTGGAAATGAATACTGTGTTAGGCACAACTAAGACTCACACAATACCATACCTCCCACAGGCAGACGGCATCGTTGACAGATGGAACTGCACACCATGTTCAATGTTGCGGTCATTGGTGCCTACAAATCAACGAAACTGGAATACATTGTTTCCAATGCCATTATTAGCATATAAATCCTGTGCAAATGATACAACCAGTTTACACCTTGCTTCTTATTACATTGTCATGAAGTTAGTTTACCAGAAGATGTTCTTTATGGCGGTAGGCAGGAGAAGTATTCAGGAATGATAGCCTATGCTGTACTCTTATACAATTTTTAGAGACAACACTGCACTGGCTCAGAAGTGACAGAAACGCCATTATGACCGTCGTGTTTATGGTTATACCTTTTATTAATTATTGCGGTTCTCCCTAATTCTGTATTTTCAATCAAAGAGGAATGATGGTGAAGATGACTGATCATCCATTTTGACCGGATACAATAATTCGCTGACAAATCTTACTAAAAGGATCGTTTAATTACAGTCATTAGACCCGAAAACTAGTCTTGCTCTGATGGTGGTGGGGTGTTACCCGTCACTGAGGAACAAGACGTTGGGGTACCATATGCAATTTCAACACCGACCGTAAAAGCCCCAACCTTGGGAGATCACGGTCGTTAGAGTGAACCTGAGCCACCAGCTATTATTACTTTGGAATCCCATGGTGAGGAGTGAAATCAAGAAACCCGACCCCATTTCTAACAGTGTTGAGGGTGCCCCGCATTGGGACATTGATGTAGCTGAGTCTCTTCCATCACATACCACAAGGGCAGCACGTAGAACTAGGTGTCCAGATAGGTTTGGGGTCTTTGTTACTTAAATTTGCTGTTAGTTATTCTTTGTAGAATTGTATAAATAGTTGTACATTTCTATTCCTTACCCAATACTCGTTCTGTAAAAAATTACACATTTACAGTTATATTAAGGGTTCCTTGGTTTGGTAGGCTGTACTGCTAGACCATCTATCATGTAGATAACAGTTAATAGTTATGTTGCTTTGGTGTGGCAAGCTGTGATGCTGGACCATTTCACAATTCATAAACGTTTGCTTCACGCAGATAAATAGTATAGCGCCGTGCATCATGAGTGTGTGCTATAGCCACGGAGACATGTTTTTTGGGTAGCCTGGCCGGTTAATGATCCGGACTAACGAGTCCCTATGTTATATTGAGCTCAACTGGAAAGGTGGCCGGGACGCAGTGGGCTAGCATCAAGAAAGCTACGATAGAAGGTGTAGCTCGGATCGACCGGTCGGATACCAGCCGTACCAGCTAAGCTGGGTACGTGCCGCCCATCCTGGATTCGTTTCCTGAACACACCCCCTTGGGTAGAGATATAAGCGTATAGAGGCCTATGGGCGAGATAATGTGGCAAAAAATGACATAGTTTGTTAAAACACATGATGCACATGCGCGCGCCAGGACGCTGTTTTTTATGGAGTGCGTAGTTACGACCAAGATAGGATGGCGCTTTAAGTATAACGAGATGGTACCCTGTAATCCTAATTAATTGCCTGTTCCCGTTAAATATGGCATTGACCAAGTATTGAATTCAGAGGGCTTTTTAAATCTGTAAACCATTTCGAAATTGATTGAGAAATGGCTGAGTTATCCTCAGAAAACTCTTCTTGATTATCTTCCAACTATTGCCGTGACGTCATAACCACGTGGACGCAAAACTTCTATAATGTTCTAGAACATTCGGCTGCGCTATTATTAGCTACGCACTGATTAGCTGTTGCTCGAACGATGATTGGTTGGAGCCTGCGCATGTGACGTCACGAGGAGTACAAAAGGAGACACGATCCAGTGATCGAGAGCATCCTCGGCCAAGGTCCGAACAGGTTGGACCTGTACTAGCTGCAATCGACAGATAATCCCGCATATGACTTCAGTTTCCGTCGCTCTCCCGTAGCTACCAGTAGCCAACCCACTGCAGTAAAAACAATTTTGTAAACTCCCTACTTACGGGAGTAATTTGGAACTTCTGATTATTGTTCACGAATATCAATATCCACTTCGGAACACAAATTTGCGGTGAGGCCTTTAAGGCATGAACATGTGAGTCTACAGATGTAGAGGCAGGATGTTCTTTGATGGATGACTCGCCAGATCTGCCAGCCACGCCTAAAAGTGGTATTGCAACCGTCGCCACACTAATATCGTGTAGGTTCTTTCGACTTTCGACTGCAGATAGTGAACTCTGCCCGGTGCATCTTCAGAGCTGGCTGACGTACCCAGCACCGTGAAGCTGTGTTTTGTATCTTCATTCGCATCTGACAACCCCCGCTTGTGATCGGGTTGTTTACACCTTCCATCCATGCCATCAGTGTACGGGAACCATCTTCCCCACAGTAGTACTATCGTATCTTTTGCTGACTGCTCGTTAGACATCCTATTAGGCTTACAGCCCTGAGTGATGTACTCCTGCCATGAGTGTTCTTGCGCGAGTCTTGTTTGCGGAAAACAGCTTGTGGGAACCAACCTATGGGAACTGTCCAGCTTCCGGAGAGTACATCATCTCACATCGACTATGGATTGACGTATCAATTTCAGTAACATGGTAGCCTAACTTAAGAATGACTACCAAGTATTCGAGTAACTATGTTTCATAGTTTAATTATTTCTCTATATGTATTTAGTTAATTATATTGTATCCGTAAGAACGGTCCCGATGACTAAAAGGAACTGCAACGGTCTTAGGACCGTTAGTTATAATTTCTGTATCTGTATATAGTTATTCTCATTTTCCTCCATGTGTTGCTAACCACACTATAGTAGGTTCGTTAACCTGTACTGATATATATATATATATATATATATATATATATATATATATATATATATATATATATATATATATATATATATATATATATATATATATATATATATATATATATATATATATGGCCAGTGGCCATCCGTTCATATGTTTTGCTTATTTATAGAAAATATAGGGCTGCAGTGCACGTAGGAAACACTATAAAGCAACACTTATATATGCAGCACTTCTCCCGCCACCAACAATTGTTCACTGAGGTCGCTGTCCATGCTAGAACTCTTTTTATCCCGGCATGCTACCGACTAACCTTTTCTATTCAGCTCAATAGGATAGGTTCAAAATGATTAGAGACACTTTCTTCATTACATACTCTGTAATATACTCTTCTCTTCCGGTAGTGCGATAATCTATCCCCGCACTCCGGTAAGACTCATAACTCATAATAAAGAGATTTTGTCTCTCTTCATGTTCCACTCAGCCTTGTGGCTTCTTAATTGTGTGTATGTCCCCATCCGCACCATGGGCTGATCCGACTTTGGGAAACTATTGGGGTTTCCGAGCGGTGATGGCCAGGGTGCGGTTTCACACACACTCCCGTGTATCTGTGGATACTTAGTAGTTAGCACTTTAAGCCAATGTAGGAAAGCACTGCGAAACACATGTATTAATTATTATTTTATTTACTGAACAATCCTCCCGCACCGCAGTGCAAAACCGGGCAAGTTGTATATAAACCTAACGACGGGTTAAACGGTAAGTTCCATAGGACCTGGTGACGGACGAGATGCGTAGCCCCACCGAGTTCCGTTAGAATGTCTGGGCATGATATTTAGATCTGCCACACCCTTGCGGGAATTACATTTACGGTGGGTGTTCGTCTCCCTTACCCCCACCATAACGATAAAACAATGGTCTAATAATGCTTTCGTGAAATGTAACCCATGTCGTGTTACGTTTTATGTGGTTATGGGGCAGGATGTCCGATCTTGCTACGTAACAAGTATGCGCGCTGTCTTCAGTATTGATGTCTTAGGGCATTTGTTTTCAGTGGCACCCCTGCCTAATAGCTAGGTAGATATCAGCCAATTGCGGCCTAAAATAATTCTTGTTTAGAAAACAACTAACAGCTAATTAAGCAAAGCAGAAGGCCCACATAAATAAAGCGGCAACTACTAATTCAGCATACTAAGAATCACATAAGACGGTGACGAGAGAATCCATCGGGAATCCTCCGTCCCGTCTTCACATAAAACAGTATGCACCCCTATTGTCATAATCTCACTAGGTATGGTCTTTTTCTTTCTAAAGTTTCTAAATTTTTGGTTTAGATATTAGAGTGGGCCCATTTTTGCCTACTATTATTCTCCCGCTTTAAGCAGTGGCTACACCTTCCCGAGATGGAGGCCCGCGTGAGGCACTTGCCTCTTGCAAGGATTCAGCGACGATGGTCCACGACAGGATAATACTCCTCACCAAAACTAGCACTAGAAGTAGTGCCCGCGTGAGGCACATAACTTTTCGTCCGAGATAACCTTCTTCCTTTTCAGCTTAGAGGTATAATAACTTATATTACGTTAATTAGTTAAGTCTTGTTTACGGGAGCCTCCCTTGCGGGGTATACCTCTGCGGACCTACGAGTCTGTGTGGTACCTCCAGGAGCCCCATGTTTAAAAGTTCATCTACCTGTCTCTATGGCTCGTATTTTCGTATGCTCTTACTGTAGTGTTATCTAGAATTGCTATAATTGTTTAGGTAAACTCATTGCATAGACTTATATTTTTATGTCACCAAATCAAATCTTGTCATTCCATGGATCACGAAATTGCTATTGACAGGCATACTGGTGACACAAATTCTTGGGATGAGACAGTTGTGTTCAATGTTCACGGCGATGGTCGCACGGCCCCTCAGGAACAATTGAGTTCCACTGGCCCTAGGAGCCAGTTTTTGTTTCCTGCAGGGCTGTCTCATACAAGGTCCGTCACCCCGAGATCGGATGCTAACCAGCGTCATCACTCGTCATGCACTTGCGGCGTGGCAAATCGACATGATACACCGGAACGGCCTGACACTACCCGGTGAGCTACAAAACAGACATAACCAGGAAACGAACGAGCGAGCAATGTGTACTGGAAAGAGGGCGAAAAAAAGGAGCAATGTAGGTATGTTGCACAGCAACAGCACCCAGTTAAATTAGTTTCAAAATATCCAACAGTTTACCTGTATTACCTATCCTGATATTGGTATTCTGGAAATTCCACCTATGGTCGATAACAAAACGAGCAAATCATGGGCGGAGCTTAGCTAGAAATAGACGGGCATAGTTAGAACTAGATCCCTCTATTGCTCAAAGGAATACATATTAACATGTCTATGCGAAAATTAATTGTAAACACAAATTATTGATATATAATAAATGAAGCAACGTGTCTGAAGATGGTTGATCTGTAAATTACTCGTCATAATCTCTGAGCACAGTGCATTTGCCATGGAATGTGGACCAGTTTAAGGCATTCAACTCGCATACACTGACTCCCTACATATCAGATTCACATAACCCTTTTCCTGGCAGACCTAAAACGATAAATCCTTTATGATGTAGTAAATAAATAGACTGTGAATATTTGAAACTAAAACGACAAGGAGCTGTCGCCCCCTAAGATCGCCACAAGTTCTAGTTGAATTTGTTTCAAAATATTCCATAGCAGTTCTGTATAGTTCTCCTGGAATATGAGACAATGACATTTCATGTTGGAAGAGGTTAAGCTCATCGCAGACGCTTCTCTATCACCCATGACTTACTCGGACAATTTATTGGAATCACGCACTCCACGAACTCTGTTTTCAGAAAGAAACAGTATCAACAACCATCACTCTCCATACAACTTGATTCTTAATACAGCATCATTCGTGATGAGTAGCCACGCTTTCAATTAATCTAGCTACCGATTGGTACAAAGCAAATTGGTCAATAGCATACGTGTTTTTCGGTTTGAATATATACTTTATCTTGCATATTTTTCCTGTTTGGTGGATTAAATAGTAACTGCTGACGACATCAATATTCTCTATTGTTTGGCAATTGTATCAACCGAACTGTGTGTGAAATGCTGCTGTTGTATGGAGTGTTATACATTGGCCCTTTGAATCTCAAAGGCCAAAATACCAATATCATCTACCCCATGACAGCAACGGGATTCTGTCAAATTAGTCTTCAAAATAGTAAACTTCTTGCCTGTATAGCAACATTAAAATTGGGAATGCAGGTTAACACATATGCAAAGCTCCATCATTCCTGGCACCATCAGAATTCACCTTTCCAGAGTACCCACCCACCATATGACGTCATAATGAACTGCGTGATGTGTATAATGACATCATAATGAATGACATCATGAATGACGTTGATAAGTACGTAACAAACGCATATTTGAAGATGGCATATGCGTTGTTGTACACATTGTTTTCTTTTACTATTTAATAAATATTATGTTACATATTTTGAAACTAATTTGACTGGGCGCTGTTGCTACCATAGGCAGCAACAGCACCCAGTCAAATTAGTTACACAACATTCAACAGCTTCCCTGTATAGTTTTCAGAAAAGTGATAGCTAGGGCATTCGGGGATCGATCAATCCCAACCATGCGAGGTGTGGGTTGATCTTAGCTAGTGATGGGCGGGGCATAGCTACAAATGGAAAATTCCATTATGTACATCCTAAGTGGATTACAGAGAGAAATTATATTGACATCAATAGGCAAATATCTTATCGTGATATGTACAGACAACTACACTGAGCAGATGAAGCAATTTGAAATAAGTGTATTTTTTATTTGCTTACAATTAAAAGACTCTAGTCTTCATGAGAAGATCCACTCCGCAAAGCGCATGGTCTCTCAGAAAGTGATTGAGGAATCCAGTGTATCGATCAATCATATTACGTCAAAATCAACTATGCCACATGTAGGCTGGTGCTACAATCAATTACACCATGAATATCACGATTTAGTTTGTCATAAAAGGTTGCTAGTCCGCCAAGTTGTACGAATTGTTTGTCTTTACATTTTAATAAACATTATGTTGAATATGTTCAAACTAATTTGACTGTGCTCTGCTGCTGCGATTGATGCAAATACGAGCAAAGCGTCGGTGGAGCTTAGCTAGATTTCCTGGATACGTTCTACGTTTAACGGGAACATTGCAGTTTACATGGCTATGGGATTTACATCCGGACCAGGACCATCGAGATATATATGAACATTCCTAGTTATATGCACACAACCATCCATCAATATTCCTGCATGTGTCGAGATCAAAAGCAGACAACTATAAGTACATAATATTGGTTGTTTTTATTGTATTTCTATTTAGTGGCGTTAACAACACAATTGCCGCGGGAACTAGTTTTAGCATAGTCAGCAATCATTTATTCAGGCATCCGTGAGATTTGGTATGAGATTGCAAAGAAGTGATAAGCATATTACTATCGTACCCCCCATGACCGGATTCTAAAGGGAAGCTTTGGGTAAATAACATTGATTAAAGCTTCCCTTGAGGCAATAAATTACATGGATACTTGAGAAATTTCACAAACAGCGTCAAAAATGTGTTGAATCAATGATCGATTGGATTTAAACATGTGTGAAGTGGTAGGTTTTCGAAGCGAAAATGTGCATTGTGCTATCTGTGTGTCTTGTACACCGGCTATTCAATTCATATGATAAGTTACCCTTGTCACGTAGGCCGCATTGTGGTGTTTTAACTGTAAGCTCGCGTAGTGCTTGATGTTGGATAATATGGCTTCTTAGTGTAAACAAATTTGACGCAGATGGAAGCCTACATACTGCTTCATCGTCGTTGAATAAAGCATGGTCGGTGCACGTACCCACGCAAATGTATATAATGCGCCACATAGTGAAGCACACTGTAGTTAATTCATGTGCAATGTGCTGATTCACGAATTCACAGTTAAGTGCTAAACATTTTGGAAACAATTGTTCTTTTAGGACTCCTTGTATGTAAACCAGGCGAGCCAGTCCATTGGCTGATTTTCAAAATAGTTTTCTTTATGTCCGCAAATGTGCATTGATCACACCATTGCATATGCCATTTTTCTGGGCGGTTTAACCCGTATAAGTTTATGTTAACGCAGGATAGGTTATATCGACACACATCTCCTTCCTGGGACGCAATGCATAACCCTTTGCAACGCTAGCAACACGACTGATAAGCATCTAAAATGATGGAATGTACCTTCACAGTTTATCATCCATCATATCACCTCATAATCAACTACTGGGCATGGTGATGACGTCATAATCATTACGCCATGAATGACTCGATTTAGTTCGTCTTAAACGCGTACTCGTCAGACATGTCGCACGAATTGAATGTCTTTGCTATATAATAATGATGCTGTTGGATATGTTGAAACTAATTTGACTGGGCGCTGTTGTTGCCATATTCAACAGCTCACCTGTTTAGCTTTCTGGGAATTGAGCGTCACTGAGTTCAGAGATCGATCGATCCCAATTCGAGCGAGGTTTGGGTGGAGCTTAGCTAGAGAGGGACATGCATATCTAAAACTGGAAATGTCCATTCTAGCTAGGTGCAATGGTCTCCCCGCCATAGTTAAATACATCAGCACGCGATGACATGCTTACTTATGCGCTTTACATAATTATGCACAATAATGCGCTGGCAATAATGAACACCACTGGCTGAGGATGCCTAAGTTATGTAACCTCTATCGGATTTACCAGATAAGAACATGTTGATCGGACTATATGCTAATTAGGCATCATAGACACACTGGGAATCTGACGATAGAAACATCTTTCGTGTTTCATTGCATGAGAATTGGTATTGACAGATACATGTTGCGTTTATTCATACATTATCTAGTGTTCATAAACGTGGTTCCAATTTAGAACCACTACTGCTACAAATTAGATTGGTAGCGCAGACATCAAGCCAAGGGTCCAACTCAATGTTTCTATTGCCATCGTGCTAGAGAAATTTCGCGCATCTCTGCAATGTGAAGAGGCAGCTACCTGGAAGAAAGAGGAATAGGGGCAACAGCAATTATATGTCTGCTATATGGGCTCATATCTGAATCTATGTTTAGAGTCAAACGATGATGCATCGACACGGTCAAATTGACGCCTATCTTAAAATAATGAACTGGTTCCAGAATACCGATGGTCTCTTGAGTATGTTTTCATTTGTTTTATAAAATTCAGAGGATGAATCCAGTTTTAGCTATGCCTATGGCAGCAACAGCTCCCAGTCAATTTAGTTGCAAAATAGTCAACAGTATCTGTATTAAATTGTAACGACATACAATTCGTACACCTTGACGGGTAATTACGCGTTTATGACGGGCTTAGATACGTCAATCATACAGTAATTGATTATGACGTCAACCTACATGTGACGTAGCTCATTATGGCTTGATATATTTTACTGACAGCCTGAATTGCTGTATTCATCCGCCGAGATGCGAATGAGATGATATTAATTTAATGCATGCGCTGTCACTCTGTATATTATGTTTCTATATTTATTCAACTGGCTCGTGCACGATGGAAAGCCGGAGAGTCATAGAATAGTGTGCCACTAAGAGTCACAGTTCCTATATATTCCCATCCTGTAAGAATATAACCATATGAGGTATTCTAATGTGGAATATAATCAGGGGTGGGTCGAAGTAGGTCATCTGATACGTTTGTATAAGCGAATTAATATAAAACATATTATTTGCATTTTGAGGAATTATGATCAATTTCGCGATGGAATGTGATCGTTTTCAATATTTATATTAACAGACGTTGGGAGAATGTATGGACTTTTGTTCACTTCATAAACTATAGTAGCAATCCATTTTAACGTTTCTTTCGATATGCAATTCTCGTTTGTGATCTCTTTAAAGTGGGCTTTTCGAGAATCTCTGCACCTAACCTGTAGTATTTGGCGTAGCTTGCAGACATGCATATTATATAATATGTTGTTACTAATATGAAACATGTCTTATGCGACGACATTTTGGAACACAACACGTGATGAATAAATAGGCGGGCTTCTTGATAAAGTTAAGTATGCCTTAATGAACGACCATATTGTAGGCACACGTGCAAAAAGGTCACGCGGCCCAAGTTAACTGTTGAGGTATCCCTTATTGCAGTGGCTCGCGGATATTTTTCGAAATCTCACCAATGGAAAAATTGCATGAGCTTGCTGGCCTGTAGAATATCACTTTCAATTCGTATTCATTCTGTCATGCTACCGGGATTCCAAGATACGGTTGTTGTTTCGAAGACATAAAATGTCTGACTGTGCAAACGACACACCGCGATAACAGACACTATTAAAGGAACGTTTACTCTATTCATATAGAACACTCTCTTTCCACACTGTCTAATCCACTTAGTAGCTGATACTGCATTGTTTATCGGACGGAGATTAATTGACTATACGATCAAGATATTGCTGTTCTTAATGCCACCTATTCGTGTTTGATTTAAGCTGGAATTCAATGCTGTCTAAATGTAGATCGATCGTGCCGACGACCATAATAGTTTCTCTTTCTCTAGCAAATAGTTATGTATAGTATTTCACCAAGCCGTTCTGCGAGGTGAAAGACGCCAATTAACTGTGGGATAAATAGCTTAGAGTTTCTGATGAATGCGTTGTATCGGATAGATTATGTCGTCTGAGACCTTGGCTCATATAACATTGGAAATGTGCCAGTTTCCATTAGCTAGTTAAATCTCACGCAGAAACTGTGGTTGATTTGTGTAAATAGTTGTTGGAAGCTAATATTGTTTATGGTAGAACTTATTAATAACGTTATTTAGTCCACGTAACCATTCTCTGCATAAACAGTAAGTCGCTTAGTGGAGCCCAGAAATACACTTCGACTAAATCGCGTTCGTTGCAGAGGATATAGTCAAGAAGCTGCTGAGAGAAAAATTGTCAGCTTCACGTGGGTCAGATAACATTCATCCACACAAGTTGGAGCCCGCTCAAGTGTCTTACATAAATCATTAAACGAAGGTACTGTTTCTCGTCCCTGGAATGAAACCAAAAGAACTAAGTCTTTTAAAAGGGGACAGTTGGTACGTCAGGCAGTCACCGACAAGTACTTTGGCAAGTACAATATGCAAATCTTTTAGTGAGGCGTTAGTGAGATGCAAGTAAATCCTGCATATGTATGAGAATAACCTATAAACATAGTTCCAATATGAATTTCTAAGGAGTAGGTCAACCACAACATACTGTATAGCTGTGCCTGAGGACTATATCGGTAACTTGATGACGGCGTATCAGTCGACACCATCTATCTGTATTTTGCACAAAAAAAGGATTCGACAGTGTGCTGTCTCAAGGAGTATTACTTAACAACAGATTGATGGAGATCTAGATCAGACAAATCACGGGATCGAAAGTTTCTTCAGTGGCATGCGACAGCGAGTACACGTAAATGCATCACTGTCGAATTTCGCATCAGTGCTCAGTGGTAATCCTCAATATAGTCGCATGGTTCATTTACTGTTTGTATGTTTCATCAGTGGCATACCAGCCCGGAGCAGGCTGCATCAATTGCATTGTACATATGACATGCTGACAACCTTAATGACGCCGATGATGGAGGAATGCCATCTTAGCTATGCTAGCCCATGTCTATCTAAGATTCGCCTATGCTTTGTGCCTGTTGGTATCGATTTATATAATTTGAATCTTGAATTTCCAGACTCATAATTTCGTGTTAATTATATAGCTAATGTTTTTAATATTTTGAAAATAATTTGACTGTGCGCTGTTTCTGATAATGGCAGTTTCAAAATATTCAACATAATTTGTATCAAAGAGTAGACATTCAATTTGTGCACATTGATTGAGTAGTGACATGCCATGACAGACGTAGATACGCCATGCATGACGTATTTTGAGTGTGACGTCAGGCACCCTGTAGCGTAATTGCGTATGACGGCAGTACTTGGCCGACGGATTGGATTCCTCCATTGGTCCGTTATTGGGCCAGTACCATCCCAGCAACCTCCGTAATCATGGGGTATGTGTTACACGACACGATTGTTGCAAGACTCAGTTACACTCGCAACCGAATTCATCAAGCCACTAGTGTTGGCATCACTATCCCGGAATGTGCTCTATGTGTACCTAGACGCCGCCTCGCTAAATAGTAAATGCATCGGCACTGAAGTGTTTCAAGGCCCGGTTGAATAAGGAATGGGATCAAACGCTGAATATAATAGATGATGAGCCTGACAGCTTCCAAGGTCATGTTCCCTTGAGAAAAAAGGGATCCATTTCTAGATATTTCCCCACCCATGTCTAGCAAAGCCCCGCTCACGTGGTATGCCTATTGCGATCGATGTGTATACTTTGAACACTGAATTCTCAGATTCCCAGTTTCAACGTTACTATAAATTTAATTTGTTGACCAATTTGAAGCTCATGTAACATGGGGTTGTTGCCTATTGCCCGCTCACGTGTTGTGCCTATTGCGATCGATGTGTATACTTTGAACACTGAATAATCAGATTCCCAGTTTCAACGTTACTATAAATTTAATATGTTGACCAATTTGAAACTCATGTAACAGGGGTTGTTGCCTATGGCTGTAACAATACCCAATCAAATTTGTTTCAAAATATTCAACCTATTATTTATTAAATAATAAACACATACATTTAGTGTCTCTTGCCAGACTATTCAATGTTCATGAGCGAGCTAGATACAGCCATTTAAAACTCACTTTGCTTGTGACGTCAGCCTATATGTGACACAATTGATTACTAGGCCATTTACTTGAGTGACAGCTCAGTCTATCCATTATGACTTATCTGTTTTTCTATACGATGTAGTCAGGGTAGGGTGTGAAAGCATGTCAGCCGCAAATATGCTAAGAAATTACACTGATTCTCTTCTATTAAATTGAGGACTGAATATCATATCAATCACAGTGCTAGACACTAAGAAAATAATGCGTACTTTATTATTATTATTATTATTATTATTATTATTTTTAGAATTAGTATTGCACGCGGAGCCACACCAGTCTTAGTAGGTTGTATCATGAACCTATAAACGTACATTAGTTGAATTTCACTCTGGTGTATGCGTGGAACCGCACTACTCACCTTTGTATATATTAAGTACGAGAAATGCCTATGTGGTTTTTTTGTATAAACGGGATTAAGTGTGTTTTTACAAATTCTATAGAAAGCAATGGAACCACACACTTCCTAGTAATAGTTATTAAAACACGTTGACTGCCAACTACGTGTATACTCGTAAGTGTAGATGTACCAGATTCTGCCACTACGAGTATACTCGTAGAACATCAATGGCACACCTATTGTAAATGAAATGTTCTGGCATACATGGGAATGAAATCAACAATGTACTGGCAAATGGGACAATATAAATCTATGCAAAATTAACAAAAACAGAATTTTATATTTATATCGCACCATTATTTTGAATAACACAAGTCGGCGTTTCAGAAATTCATTCCGAATGTAATATCTCTCACACAAACACTTCAAATCAACTAAAATAAACTAAGTCTAACCTCTACCTGATTACAGCATAAAACATCAATGTTTCTTGGAAAAAAGCACACCTTTAGCATGCTCGATCAAAATTCGTTTGCTTATCAAAAATGTTTGTCATCACATATACAAATGTAAAGCTGTTTTCAATGCTTTCTGGGAAAACGAACACACATATATCCAAAAACAATATATCAAACAATAGTTCAATCAAAACATATAATGTTAGAAATTCGGTGTTATATGTCTGTTTCCTCAAGCAGATGGTATTTTTTTAAACATTGGTCCACACAATGAGCAGGCTTCCCGGGACAGACCTCACAAATGTAGCGCGATTCTCGGCGTTTCCCTGTTTTGTACAGATCCGACATGGTTTAGTAGGTCTGTATTTCTTTTCGATCGGTGGCAAATAGACAAGATACTGAAACGACTCCGCTGTGGCAACTGTGGCTACACATTGCCCTTGGACTTGGAGACTCAACACAGCATCACCCAACAGATGATTTATTACATGGTCACGAAACTTTATGAATCTCATCCGCTCCCTGCTGTTGTCATTGTACATGTGAGCATTCAGGAGACACATCTCGATAATGTGCAGGGCAATCTTTTTGTACCATTTTATGGTCTTGCGCAGAGCTGAGTAATATGACAACATCTGATCAGATCTGTCTATCCTTGACATACCGTTATTGTAGTCTCGCACAATATTTGGTTTGATTGTAACTTTGTTATTCCGATTTGGGACATCCACCATCTCAACTTTGTGCATGTTACTTATTGTCAGTACATCACGTGTGTCCTTCCACTTACAAACTACTACCGAATCTGACTGCCTCCATTCAATTTCACCCCTCTTCAGTTTTTTATGAACCACATCTTTGGGATTTGCTTTCCGATCGGCATGGAGTGGTCCTCATAAGTAGGTTGATCTGACGGCCAGTTCTTTCACAAGACCTACGGAATTGTAATGGTTGTCAGTGTACACCGCGTGGCCTTTGTCCAGGTAACCATCTAGTAATGTAAGTACCACAGCACCAGCCTGTCCTACGCCAATATCATCTTCAAGACTTTCTCCAGAATATATGCGAACCTTTAGCACGACACCTCTAGATTCACATAGTTCAAACAGTTTGATACCGTACTTGTGGCGTTTATTCTTTATATACTGCCGAAACAAAAGCCTACCACGGCAAAGTACCATTGACTCATCGATGCACAGATCTTTTCCTGGGTAGTACGTGTTGGTCATTATATTATTGAAATGTTCCAATACTGGCAGGACCGTGTACAGGCGATCAACATGATGCTGAGTATTGTCTGTGAAATGTCAGAAGCGCAAAAGTAATTGGAAGCGGTTACGGCTCATAACACCACTAAACAAAGAGGTTTTGTACAACACATTGGTGCTCCAGTAGTGTTCTAAGGTGGGAAGATTTACCGTCCCCATGTGAAGCAACAGACCAAGGAACGTTTTCATTTCTTTACCATCTGTATCCTTCCAAGCTTTCAGACGGGATTCTTTATGCAAGGGACGTTGTTTGTTGGTTTCTGCTGCAGCATACTGATTTGTTTCTGTGACCATCATATCTATCAATTCATCAGTCACGAGCATGTCAAAATAACTGACAGGGTACGCATCAGTAACTTGCACTTTAAGACCAGTATTCTCATTGAAAGTGAAAGCTGGTGGATTTTGTGGAACATTCGACCAGTTATGCAGGGCAACACCAAAACCTCGCACCTCTCATGGCCTCCATGGCCTCTACCACTGCCTGGGGTAAGGGGTGTACGAACTGGTGTAGCCAAATTACGTGAACTACCCCTTGTTCTAACTCCACGACAGCGTCCTCCTCTGGTACGCACCCCGTGTACTCCAGGTCTTCCACGTAGCAGTGATGGTAAGTCATGGTCACTTGAAGGATGAGAGTCAGAAAAAACTGTTGGGTCACCACTATCACTATATTGGTTATACCTACTTTGACTATTACTTTCATCAACACCCGTGTCTGCCTGATAATCTGCATCTAAATCACTGTCATATGTTGGTGTTTCTGAAGACTCATTAGCAAACTCCATAGCTAGACTATCATTGCTCTCACTGTCCGTATCCATTAACATTTCTGCTAACTGGTACGCTGTCAAACGCAACATTTTGGACTAAATTGTAACCACCTAAACGTGGTAACACAGAGAAACACGTGTTATATGAGAAACAAACCATAAAATGCGATGATGCAACATGACGTGATATTGGCGTCACATTTTGCTAAAAATAGTGCTACGAGATAACTCGTACCTGGCCTATGTGTTGGGGAATCACACAGCCACTGCCAGCTACGAGTTATCTCGTATACGAGATACATCGTAGCTGGCAAATGGATATGAATTTACATTCACTCCTGCCAGATACTAGCAATCTCGTGCCACGGGTATTCATGATCAACTGGGTAGAAATTAACATATTATTACCACGAGATCAATAACAACAATAAATAAAGATTGTGCACGTGCGTACATGGAATGGCAAATTGGAGCGGTATTACAATTACGAGTATACTCGTAGTTGACAGTCAACGTATTACGAAACAATATAGTGCCATTAGTGCTATTGAAACTCTGACTGTGCGTGCGTGCGTGCGTGCGTGCTTGCGCGCGCGCGTGCGCGCGTGCGCGCGTGCACGCGTGCGTGTGTGTGGTATATATGCATATATTAAGTAGTACACTGGCCTACTGTGTTGATGTAATCAGGTTGTGTGCAGAACCATATGCAGCTTCTATAAATATGATTGGGTTCGGAACCATGCCATTCGGATTTTGGTAGAGAAATAATGTAATGCCATATTGTTTTATTAACTAGCATACTGTTAGTGTGAAATCAATATTGGATCTAGAACAACACCAGTCACAATTGTATCTTCTAAGCAGTAGTATATGTGTCACGGGTCGTTGGAGGTGCCAATACAAAGAAACGCATATGATGTCTCGATGCCTTTATGTATAACAAGGGGATTCAAACCAGGATAAACGACCAACGTTTCCAGTACTTCCAATAATCCACACCATCTTCAAGCCTACCTGATACACACGCATATAAAATGCACAAATATATAATCGGATTTGACGTCCGGACTCCGTGCAGATTGAAAGCTTTCTTAGTGTATGCCCATGCTATATGAGTACAGTGGTTACCATACATACAGGCAAACACATCCCAAGCTACTCACTTCCTCATGCACAACATTGACAAAACACAGCATTAAAGGGGATATACTCTACTATTAAAGGGGACATAACTTATAATTCAAATAAATAAACCATGACAGTAACAACCATATATATATATAAAGCCTGTGGCATACCCCCTGGCCAGAGAAAATGTCTCCTGAGATTTCCCTATGCCATAGATAACAACGGACAGACATTCAATATTTAAAATTTAATATTTATATTTCTGCTCCATCATGGATTATCACAGTTAATATTTATGTACAACACAATCATATTCACTAAAATATATCATATTTTAATATTTAAAATTTAAGCATAAGTATTACATATGGTATAAATAGTATGATACAATGGAATGCAATATATCTGTCCTTAACATAAAGTTTGACTTATATAACCCACATGTGAATTAAGCGGTTTCCGCATTCAGGCATATATTGCCTTCACTACATCACCTGAAATAAAGCAGAAAAACATTTGTTCATACTAAAAACAAGATTGAAATCATACTCATAAACTTACCACATAGTAATATATACATGTACAGTAATGTCTTATTAATAAACATATATTAAACGAATACTTCCACTGCAGAAATTCCCATAACACACTCACCATATCGGTCCGGTGGTTTTGTCTGCCGACTCGCTCATCTAGGTAGTATTGGTGAGTGTTCAACCATACGACTATTACCTGTTAACTTCGAGCTCCTTGTATCAGATATACTTACATTACCTGTGCTGCTTACGTCTGTTGCGCTTTGGTGAGTTACTGATGCTGATTGAGGACCTCCATCCACATGGCTGGGCGTTTGTGTATGTCCAGGTGAAACTGTGACATCGTGTCTGCATCTTGCACTCCTCCTAGCATCGATTATATACTCACCTCGCTATCCTTACTGTTATCTGAGTCAGAGCAATGTTCAGCTCCTGAATCTATTTGACCATTCCAACTTACCATCTTACTTCTGGCCCTTTTGGCCATGTTATTAGACACAGGCACTCCATCGTCTGCCTCAACAGGTTCTGCACATGGAATCGCCATAAAAGGTAACAATGATTATGGTGCAAGGTTCTGACCTATCCTTTTCCAGTCTCTCGCTGAACCTTGTAAACTGGTGTATCAGTATTTGGAATTGCAATAACAATATATGAATCTTTTGCCCATTTGTCACCTAACTTCTGCTTACCTTTGAGTCCAATATTCCGTACCAGAACTCTATCACCAATTTCAAGAGTAGACTCCCTTACGTTGCGATCGTAGTACTCTTTGTATCGCATGCCACTCTTTTGAGTTTGAGCTGCAGCAACTTTAAAAGCAAAGTCTAGTCTTTTACGTAGCTTTCTAGCATAGCTCGGCCTACTCACTGACTGGTCTGCGTTATACTCAATTCCTAAGTAGGCGTCTATTGCTCGTCTGGGATGCCACCCGAACATTATATAATTAGGTGAGAAACCTGTTGACTCATGTATTGTCGCATTATATGCATGTACTAATGGCGATACATAGGATTTCCAGTCAGGCGTTTGATCTTCTTCTAGTGTTCCAAGCATCTTCAGGAGTGTCTGATTGAATCTTTCAGTCATCCCATTCCCCGTTGGATGATAAGGAGTTGTCCGCGTTTTCTCTACTCCAGCAATCTTGTACAGTCCTTGAATTACCCTACTCTCGAAGTTCCTACCTTGGTCGCTATGTATCTTTGCTGGAAAACTGTAATGTACGACACAATTTTACATACATAACTTTAGCAGCTGTTTTGGCGGTTTGGTTGCGAGTGGGCACGGCGTGTGCATACCGTGTGAAATGGTCTGTAATGGCAAGGATATCCTTAAAACCACCCTTTGATTTCTCTAGTGACATAAAATCAATGCATACTAGTTCCATTGGAGGCGAACTTTGGATAGACATAAGTTCAGCACCAATAGTTAGTCGGGTTTTCTGTCGAATACATCTTCCACAATGAACTATCTTCACCTTGACACTCGCTGCCATGCCAGGCCAATAGAATCGTTGGCGTACTAGCCACAGGGTCCTATCTCTGCATTGATGACCGACATTATCGTGAAGCCCTTTCAAAGCAATTTCTCTCATGGACAGTGGCAATACCATTTGGTCTTTATGTTGTCCATCTATTTGAGTAATTCGGTAGAGAATATTATCACAAATCTTCAACTTTTTTCATTGACGGGTGTATTTCTCTATTTCTGATGGTTCGTAGGTACATAACTCTAGCTAAAATTTGATCTGTAGCTTGCTCTTTGGCCCAATCAATTCTACTCAACTCTCTAGACTCTAAGTTGTACTCTATCTTTGTCTGTTCCGAATAAAGTTTGTCACTGATAACTACACTCTCTGCTAATGGAAGAACTTCACTCGGTGCTAAAGCTGCATGACAGATAGATTTCACCACCTCTGGAAACATCTCCTCTGTTTCATATGGCCGCCGTGAAAGTCCATCCGCATCACTGTTCGATTTCGCTGTCCTATGTATTAGCTTAAAGCTGCAGATAAAGAAGCTAACCACCGAGGGCGTGTTGCATCCAGCTTAGCTGTTTTCGTCACATAAGTTTGAGGAGTATTAGCTATGCGTACTTCGAAGGTATTACCATAAACTTAATCATGAAACCTATCTGATAATGCCCACTTAAGACACAAGAATTCTAATTTACGTGCTGGATAATTGCACTCACTTCCACGCAAACCTCGGCTTGTATATGCTATGACACGCTTCTTCCCATCCATCTTGAATCTGATAGAGTATCGCACATAAACCATCGGTTGATGCATCCTCTGTTACTATAAATTGTTTTGCAAAGTCTGCATAAGTTACACTGGTGCCGAGGTTAGATTTTCTATTCTGGTATCAACTACTTGCTGTTTTTCATCTGCCCATAACCGGTGCGACTTCTGCTTCTTTGTTTTCTTTGATACACTGTTGGTGGAGTGTCCTATCTTATTAATAAGTTAATAAGAAATTATTCCTTTTGAGCCTTCTTCTAGACATTTGGTGAGTCAGCATATGTATGGGATGGTGAGGCATCAATTTGAATTTCTCGTATTTAATCTCGACCTTGATTTCTCGTCTCTGCTGGAGTGGCTGGATATTGGTAAGTTCTCCCGTCGCTGCTATTGGAGTTGTCTTCATAGACCCTGGTATGATACGAAGAGCCTGATTAGTACCTTTTCCAATATCTGAAGGGTGCGTGTAGCAGCTGTAATCCATGATGATGAGCCGTATTCGATGATTGGCTTAACTGATCCAGAGTAAATCTGTTTCGGAATTGTCATGTTAGCTCCCAATTTTCTTCCGGAGAGCTTCCGCATAACTGCCAGTCTTCGCTTGGCTATACCTTCAGCTGTTCTGATTTGCGCCTTCCAGGTTAGTCTTTTGTCACATATCAGACCAAGATAAGTTACTTCATCCGCAAAGTGCAGAACTGAGTTAGCAAATTTCAGACTTGTCTTTTGTGCTCCTTTGAAGTGGATAGTGTGAATAAAGTTGCGACTATCTTCTCTTTGTTGATCTGGACAAACCATCTTGTAACCCAAGTATTGAGGTGATCATTTGCGAGTTGCATGCAGTAATTGGCTGTTGACACATACTCCTCACTGCGCTACATCACAAGATCGGCAGCATACAATGCAGTTCTGACTCCCATTGGAAGGTTCTTCAGCAGGTCATTGATGAATATACCACTCTGAGGTGCACCATGTCGTAGCTGGATGGTCTTGCTGTTCGTCTCATTCAGCTGTACTGATGCCTTTCGGTTGTGGAGATACTGTCATATCCAGCTGTACCATTTCCCAGAAATATCCATGGTCCTGAGCCTTTGGAGTCCATGCTTCCATACTTTATCAAATGCCTTCTGCAGATCAACCCACACAGTGATGGTATGCCTTTTATGTGGGAAGGCCTCCTCAATAGACTGTGTCAGATATGGTGTTTGATCCTCAGTAGATCTACACTTTCTGAAGTCATTTTGTTCATCTGCTAAGATATTGTTGCTTTCAAGATATCGAAGAAGTCTCTGGTTAATGGATTATTTCCATGGCTTGGCAGTGCAACTAGTCAGACTGATAGGTCGATAACTTGCCGCTTTGGATGTATTCTTGCTTTTCTTCAGTACAGGGACCATGTTGGCCTCTCTCCAAGACTGGAGAACTTCTCCTGTGTACCAACTGTGGTTGAAAATCTCCAAAAGCTTGTGATTGATTCCTCAACATCTCATTGGTTATTCCATCTGGTCCAGGAGATATCCTGTTTTTCAGAACTTTCAAGATTTTCTCCAACTCGCTGATGGTCAGAAGCTCATCCATTCCTGCGGCATGCATTTCTGTGTCTCCGTTCCCCTTTGCAGACTTCATTGCAGCTTTTCTACGACTCACTGGCACATCTAGATTGCTTACTTTCTGAAACATACAAGCAACGTGTTCAGCAGCAGCCTCTCCTGTTTTGATTTCACAATCCTCTTCAAGAGTTATGTTCGGTACTCTGGTGGTTTCATCGTTAAGCTGCTTCACAAGCCTCCAGAGTTTGTTTGTATCTTGTTCAAGATTTAAGCTTGACGTTTTTCTCTCCACGATTCTCTGGTGGCTCTGAGTTTGGCGTTCAGAGATTTTGCCTTGGATTGTTGGAGTCTCACATGGTTGGCTTCTGGTGGGACATTCTCTGCAATTCCACTTGCGTTGGACATTTCTTCATGTAACCTTTGCAGAGACGTACTCCAGTAAGGTCTGTAATTTTTCCTGGATCCCTAGCAATGCATTTGCCAGCAGCAGAGAGTAAAGCAGAGTTAAGCTCTTTAACAACATTATTGATATTTTGGTTTTTGACATCGATGTCTTTTACCAATCTGTCACTCTCTTTCTGATATCTGTCCCAGTCTGCTTTCTTATAGTTCTTTCGAGGAGTCTGATTCCGGTAAATCTCAACATCCATGGTAATGGTAATGAAAACAGGGTGGTGATCACTGCCTCCAAGTGGTTCCCCAACAATACGCAAAGATTCTTGATGTAGATTTTCTGTCGAAAATGCTAGATCGGGAGAACTTGAGGTATGCCATCGTCTTGAGTAGAATGTATGGGGGTGGGGGGGGTGGGGGGTCATCTGCCTTATTCATAAGAATGAGCTTCTGCTCATCCATCCAATTTTCAATGTCCTCACACCTCATACCAGTAGAATGATAGCCCCCATAACTGAGAATGACGGTTTAGGTAACCAGCAATGATAGTTGAATCTGGGTGAACTGGAATTTTATCTGAGCTTCAATGCTTGATACTTAAGGCAGTAATAGTTGACAACAGTGATAGGATGTTGCTCTGGAATTATCTTGATTGTGAGAATTTCAGGTCCGTCCATGTCTCTCTGAACTTCAATGGCATCTAGGTTATTCCGGAGCAGGGTTATGCCTCCTCCGTTATGTCTTTCATCCCTGTCAGATCTGAAGCACTGAAATCCTCTTACACAGAATCTTCTGTTGGCATTCAGATGACATTCTTGGATACACGCGACATCTAAGGCTTTCTCCTTAAGAATTTAGCTAAGCTCCGTTTTCTTGTTAGAAACACCTTCAGCATTCCAATGAAAGTCAACACCATTGCACGTGACATGCTACGCATTACAGGTGTGGTGATACTAGCATGTCATTGGCATACAAAGTCATACCATGAAACATGAATCAATATGCATTAAAGGGGATATACTCTACTATTTAAGGGGACATAACTTATAATTCAAATAAATATACCATGACAGTAACAGTCATATATATAAACCCTGTGACATATGTATGCGTAATCTAGAATATAACCATCTAGATAACCTTGTATATATTAAGAAACTAGTGGCAAAAGCGTAAACAGTAATGTGTGTGTGCGGAACCACACCAGTCGTAGATTGAGCTATTCAGAAATATAACGTATTGTTTCTGCTATGTCAATCACATGTTTAGGTGCATCATCATGCCAGTCGTACGTGTAAATATTATGAAGGTGAGAATTAACGTGACACATAGAATTGTCAGGTTCGAACCCCACTCGGGTCCAAAAATTGAAAAAGGTAAAATTACATTCCAGATGATGAATGAGCTGGACCATAGTGCCAGTGCGTCGTCAAAGACAGGGTTCATAGACCTAATGTTTGACAATAATAAAACCTACATACTTGCGAGTGCCTATTGATCGTCATCATCATCCTCATTATACAATGCAGGACATAAGCCGCTGGTCTGTTATTTCTTAAACGTAGTTGTTTATGTAGACCATATACCTACTCTGAAATGTTCAACATAGATATGTTTTATTCAAATAAGAATGCCATGCCTCTAAGATGCATGTCCAGTTTGGTTTAGAATATGTCAAGAGGTGATGACTCAGCAACTAAGGTATGCAATGAGTTCCAAAATTATACTGTTCTAGTTCAAAAATGGGTTTTTTGCGGATGTCTGTATTGATATGAGTTGTGCTGAGTTTGTGTTTGTGTCCTCCGGTGTGTGTAATTGGGGAGATGTCAAAGAAGATATCTTTGTCTATGTTATATCCATCATTACTACACCTATATGTTTCTATTAGATCATCACGGAATCGTCTATATTTCATGGCATTAAATTAAGCTTTCCATGCATCACTGGGTTTTGATTTGGGGAACCAATTGTGTTGCCCGACGCTGAACCTGTTCTATCAGTTGTGATTGCCTCTTGAATCTGCGTGCCCACACACAGTTACAATATTCGAGGATTGGTCTCACAAGCTACTTGTATCATAATGTTAACTGTGTAGTAGGAGGGATCTCAGAAATGTAAAAGTAACAATAACTGGAATGTACACATCACAATTCCAGTCAATTCGTGTTGTTGTGAGACGGGTGGTTGAAAGCCAGACCGGTGAAAGATGATTTATGTCCTCTGGATTCTAGGCTGGTGGTAGAGCATCTGCCTCCCAAACGCTAGGAGAAAGTTGTCGTAGAATTGTCAGGTTCGAACCCCACTCGGGTCGAAAAAACTGAAAAAGGTGAAACTGCATTCCATCTGATGAATGAGCTAGATCCTAGTGCCAGCGCGTCGTCAAAGACAGGGTTCATAGAACTAATGCTTGACAGTAATAACAACAACTACTACAACTGCTGCTGCTGCTGCTGCTGCTGCTGCTGCTGCTGCTGCTGCTGCTACTGCTATTGTTGCTGCTGCTGCTGCTGCTGTTGTTGTTGTCGTCGTTGTTGCTGCTGCTGCGGCTACTACTACTACTACTACTACTACTACTATTACTACTACTACTACTACTACTACTACTACTACTACTACTACTACTACTACTACTACTACCAACAAATATGATATGTATGTGTCAAAACGTTGTTGAATTTTTTTAAACTAAATTGTCTGAACGCTGGTGCTGCCTATTGCTTTACAAATATTAAATATCTTAAGTATATAATAACCATAACATGTAATTACCAGGATTAAAATGTTCAACTTGGTAAAATAAGATAATTGTTTTTAATTTGGGGCCCGCTTATTTTTCAGGGCCTCGTAGCTGTCTCCCTGTTAACTCTTGGATTGTATCTGCATCTAATCATATAATACATTACTAACTAAAACTATATCATGATGCACTAGCAAAACAGTATTAGATTGAAGACAATACTTTCTAGATATTAACGTGTGATGTGCAACTCCTATACGAATGACTTGTCGGCCGATCTGGCAACGATTTGGCATATCAGATAAACCTTTTTTGTTGTAACTACGGGCGGATACACGCTTGTTCTGGAGCAGACGTTTTATGACTCCCTGAGAGGTATGCAAACACAATCAAAGTATGCCTACCCAGAACAGTGTGTGTAAAAGTGTAATTGAACCATTCATTTAAATCCGACTCATTATTAAATATGATCGCCAATGCGCGCCCTGTCGCTAACATATAAGTAAGGCTATGTCGATGTGCTGTTTGTAGCTCGTGGTGTCCCAAGAGACAGCGCTTAAACACAAAATAACCCATTGTCTCTTCTTTGTGAGCCCAATGATACATGCGTCTGTTTATCTTCTCGCGCACTCTCGCACAACGAACACACGTGTTTATCCTCTTTAGTACCTTTCCTCGTTCTAAATATAGAAACTCATTCTCAATGCAGATATATGTTTTAGCATTCAGAATGAACATATTTAACCCTTTCAACCCATTTGAGCAAATACTAAACAGCATTTACATTGAGAGAAATGGTGAATTGTTTGAAGGTAATTTGACATGGAGCTGTTGTTGAGTGTGGCCCAGGCCAGCAACAGCTTCCCGTCAACTTAGCTGTACAATATACAACTGTGTACCAGTACGCTTATAGAGATTGTGGAACAGCATGTCGTGCACTTCTCAGACGGTATTGTTCAGAGAGTAGAGCGATTAAGAGTGCTCTGTACTGATTGTACCCAGCTCGTTGATATTGGACATTGATTCCATCACGCGTTCTAGTCTTGATTGGAGGATTGCTCAGATGAATCAGATCCCCGTGAATGTAGCGCTTTCATATTAATATGAAGTGATGGCTGATAACCGATATAATAGCAGAATGACCTCCACGAGAGCATGCGAGGTAAATAACAAATTATGTATTATAAGGTAGTGAAGATTCTGCATTTGTTATTATAGAATTATTACAATTGGCTTATCAATGTCATTGCCATTTTTTGTGCACTTGCTTATAATACGGTAATATTTAAATATTTATGAAATTTATTATATTATGAACATATTTTGATTAATAATGGCATTCATCAACTCTTCAAATTTGACGTCCGGGAAACAACATGAAACCCTTCAGTTAGCTTTAGCTAGTAATGACCAGATACCAACATTTGTATATAAAGAATTTCCAGTCTCATACCTCATAACCGGATCCTTACTAAATGGTGTCCTAATTTATTACATAATCGCATCTAATAAATACCAATCTCCTTTGTTCACATTTATCGCCAGTCTCGCCATGACAGACTTCTTATCGTGTATAGGGATAGCTGGATGGGCAGGACTTTTATATCCTACCATTATTTTATCGTATCCAACGGTAGCGTGCAAGGTGCTAACCTTGATAGGAGGCATCGGTATGTCTAGCAGCGTATATCACCTGACCTTCTTCTCGTGTCTAAGGTATTACCAACTCTGCTACCCTCTCCATGCCAGAGCAAAGGTTACAAGAGGATTTGTACTTAAAGTGTGTATTGGAGTCTGGTTTGGTACGACTCTAGCGTGGATTGTCATTATGATTTTTTACCACGCGACCGAAGTGTTGTACGATGGGAGTGTTCTTTCACTGTGTACATTTTCTGGCAATGCCATCGTTAGAGATTGGTGTTATCTGGTGTTCAATACAACTCTGCCATGTGGCGTCATACTAACTATGCATGTTTTAAAGTATGTACAATTGCTCTGTCAAAGCAAGCACATAGATATAAAACAGGACCGTCAGAATGCTGATGCACGTGCAGTTGCGATAGTGATCATATTGTTTTTCATATGCTGGTGTCCGGTAAACATATATACCGTACTTCGCACATATGGCCCTTCTGAAGGAGGATATCAGGATAAGCTGTTACTCAGTCTTGGATATATGGTAGCATACAATAGTACATTAAACCCAATCGTGTATGTGATAGCAGTAAAATCAGTAAGGACTGATATGCAACGATTTCTCTGCTCTAGATTTGCAGCCTTTAAATAGTACGCAAATACAACAGTTGCTTATGTTTTATTGTGTGAATTTTGGCCATTGGTGTAAAACTGGAAAACGACTAAGGCAGCTTCTGGGAAAATGTACTAGCACTATTATATATATATACTTCAAATACAAATTGTGCTACTATTTGTATTAAATTCGGCCATGTTTCGTCATTGTTTACCTAATGTGCGTGATGAAATTACTAACTGTAAGGGACCTTTCAATATTTCAACAACTCACGGGATACCAGAAACTGCTCCTGACACCACTCACATATACGACGCCATAGTCAATGACATCATATGTAGGGTTGCGTCATAATCAAAATGCATATTCAATTACGTATTTAGCTCCACCGTGAACATTGAATAGTGAATAGTGCACGACTTATGTCTTTATTATTTTATAAACAGTCTGATGAATGCTGTGAAACTATATGTAGTGGCAGGACACTGGCAAATTGGTATCAAAATATTCAGCAGCTTACCTGTGTAGTTACCTTGATATTGGGACTCCTCGAATTCAGGGTTCGACCTATCACAAGATGGGCCAATCATGGGTGCAGCTTGGTTAAGATGGGAAGATCATAGCTAGACATTGAATCATCGATTAATATATGATGCGACATTTAAGTATGTGACCCTCGTTTCGTAACAAGCAATGCACTTTTAATAAGCTACAATAATTTTCGAATTGTATTACGGCAGTTGTAGCCAGACCCACAGTAATTACATACACGTACTAAATAGTGAATGGGCTGTCAGTGCCATCACATGGAGTATGGAATGAATTGAAATCCTGAAAAGTAACATTTCTATTCACAGGGAAACCTGTATTAAGGCGAGAATGAAATTGCGATATCTTAAAGCAGATGCATCTTAATGTATTAAGTAATAGGAGTTGGGTATTGGCGAAATTGATCTTCTGAGGCAAGCTGCCTCTTAATACAGGTGGTCTTTATGGCAGGTGTGACTGTAACTTCAGGTCGTATTTGAGCTTTTGCTATGCAACTGTCATTGCTACCTCTAAGGTGACGTCACAATTACATGGCAGAGGCGAAGGGAGCAAAGGTCCAATAGGTCTCACTGTGAATGGAAAGATTACATTCTCATAATTTCACAGTTGTCAACGATTAAAGTGATGCCCATGGCAGCCCATTCAAGATTTACAACGTGGGTGCATTTAAACTGTCTACAACTATCGTGATAAAATCCAAAAATAATTGCAGTTGATTAAAATTACATTGTGTACACCGTTGCTTGAATTACATGTTAATAACCCTTCTGTTTAATATTTGGAAACTAATTTGTGTCGGAGATATTACTCGACTCCAAATCAATATAGTTTTAAAATATTCAGCAGCTGATCTGCTACCTTTAAACCGTGGGATTTTGTGTTTACAGCCTTAATATCGCTTCAAACGTGTAGCCCTACAGAGACGGCTTAGCAGATTTATAAATGTGTGGGCATACCTGGCAATATATCCTTCAGTTACACACCATTTATTGGACTTGTCTTAAAATGGAGGAATTCACTTTTGTCTATCTCCCGCCCATCTCAGTGACGTAGCTGTGGGCGAACTCGTTGTAAATTTCCGACTTTGGGGAGGGTTAGGGATGGTGACCCAACTCCCTTACTCTAAGAGGGTGGGGTTGAGAGGGGTTGCTATCAACCCACATATTTTGAAATCTAGACTGTCTCAGAAAGAATATCGTCTGTAGATGAAAATATGGACCTTCAGTGGGTTGTATTATCTTGAACACGTCTAGATTGTGTCTTGGAACTATTGAGCTTGTTGCAATTGGCTTCGCCCAACCATTCAGTAGGTGGTTGATGCACCGAACATAGAGTTCATAGCAGTGGCCATACTTTCCAACTAGATATGAAGAACTAGTAAATCTACATAGCCACCACCACCACCATGCACGCCAATTATTTATAGATACACTAGTTCTTCACAGTCAACTGCCAAAAAGTATTCAAATTATTTATAATTTGTCTCAGACCTACAGGACAGGAAGAAAGCCACACAAGAGTATTATCCACATCCCGTAAGGGGAAGATAGTATTACGATCAGCCTGTCTGTCTGCCTGTCCACATGCCTGCCCGCCCGCCCGCCCGCCCGCCCGCCCGCCCGCCCGCCCGCCCGCCCGCCCGCCCGCCGGCCCGCATCCCTGCCTGTTTGCCTGCCTGCTTGCCTGCCCCTCTGCGTGCCCGTATGTTTGGCTGTCGGCCTGTGTTCGGATCTGTATCTAGATACAAAGCAGTTAATAAGGAGTAGCATTTTAAACGCGGTTACTCGCCATTTTTTAGAAAAGTCAAAATGACTGCTGAACAGATATACCAATCGTAATTCTGTATACATTTCCTCAAGAGTACCGCGCTAAGGTCTTTCCAGCCGAGTTTGCATGACATCGGCCAAGTGGTTAATGAGGAATAAGCTTTTAACTGATTTCCCGAAATTGTTGGAAAGTCCAAGATGGACGCTGGAAAGTTTGACCAATCACAATTCTGAATAGCAGTTATGGAGCCTACTAAGATAGGACCCTTCCAACCAAACATATTTGACATAGGTCGAAGCATAAATGAGGAGATACGTTTATACGGATGGACGGCGGATGACAGACGACAGACGGGCAGACGACGGATGGCCCTCATGGCAGAAACTCACTTGGCATTCGATTTCGTTCAATTCTTAACACAACGAAAGAAGGTATCGCGCAGGATAATTTCTAAATAATGGCCGCGATCAGGGTAAAAGAACATGGATCAGGATTGAATCAAATTCGGGATCTGCAGATATTTAAAAAAGTACTCTTCCGATTCAGCTCGGGTTCCAAAACAGGAAATGGGGTGACCATAAACTAGGATTTCACAATAATATAATCGTGGAAGTCCGAAAACCTTTTACAGTGTGCCAAAAAATGGAGAGTGAGGATATGTAATCTCTGATTGATCACTGTCATTCATAGGATAAGCAGAAGCAATCCATGAATCATAGCAATGGCCAGTATAAATATCTAGGGCTTGCTAGAAATGCGTGTAGAACCAGCACTTTCATTAGCGTGATTGAGCTTTTCCCGCCTAAGCCGAAATTAAGCAACACGAAAAATAGCGATAAGCTGTAGGGCTCTGCCAAAATCTTTGCCATATAAACATACGACCTACCTGATAATCAGGTCGTAAATATAGAAATTTCCTGTGCGTTTTTTAATATTAAAGCTTCCGAATTGGTAACGCGTATGCGTACGATACACAGCTGAAATGTGTTTATTCGTCGCATTGTCAGTCGAAATTTCCCGAGTCAGAAAGTTGAAAATTCAACAGATCAGAGAATAATAGAAAGTTAACAAATGTTTCACAAAGGGGTCTCTATTTCCGACCGGTGCAAATAATTTCTACCAGCTGGGCCAGTCGCACACACACCCACAAACACCAACACACACTCCAACCCCACCGCCCAACCACCCGGCCCTACCCACACTACACCAATGCTCCGTCTCCAACCTCCCGCATCCACACAACGCCGCTGAACCATCTCCAGCTAAACCCAGCACAGGCGCGCGTTGTCCATGTTGATATCGATCGAACATTGAACTTGTCTTGGTGCTGCCTGTGGCAGCAACACGCGCCCAATCCAATTAGGGTCAGAATATTACACATAATGGTTCTTAAATAATAAAGCCATACAATTCGTACACGCAACGGACTATTAAGAGTTCCTGACGGACTTGCTACGCCATTCCTGCCGTTTTAACGGCGTTTCCAGTTTTAGCTATGTCCTGTCCATCTCTAACTAAGCTCCACTCACACCTCGCCCGTGTTGGGAGCGGTCGATCTCTGAACACCCTGACTATCAATCTCCAAACAAACTTCACAGGTAAGCTGTTGAATATTTTGAAACTAATTTGACTGGGTGCTGTTGCTGCCTAATATTCAACAGAATGTTTATTAAATAGCAAAGAATTACAGAGACATATGATTCATACAACATGTTGCGCCATTTGAGATTTGATGACCGTCTATATGGAACCCTTTGTGACGTATTGATTGTGACGTCATCATGCACGCGCTGAGCTGATTAGAACATCATACGAGGTCAGATGATGGATGGATACTCTGAAAAAGTGAATTATGACGTTAGCCTGTATATGGCATAATTGGTTAGGAGATTATATACTTAACTGCCAGCCTGGGCTCCTCTAGTGTCCATACTCATTAGTAAATGCCACGATTTAGTAATTTTAGTAATTATGTTAATTGTAACCCAATCGATGTTGCACACATAAAGCATAGCATAGTGGTTAAGTATCGCCAGATTCCTAATCGTTGTCGTGATACAGTTATGAGTTAAAGGAAAGAACCAGGGAACTAACAGATGCTCTTGAATGATACATGTAGATGGTAATCAACAATAGCCATTATTAAAAACTGAAATAAATAGGAATAATTTGAAAAAGCAAATAAACACCATGCATGCCGCTCTGGCGGGAACCAATTAGTGGCGCGTGTGGTGCTGCGGGCTCTGGTGTACGCCGCTCAAATAACTAATACCCGCTACAGCCGGCCATATAATCTCAGTTATAATCGCGTTAAACTGAGTAGCCATTACTTCCCACGGGACAATAATAGCTAATCTTAAGATACTTTGACTGAAAGCGGTTGCTTCCAGAGACAGGATCTGCATTCAGTTACACGAATTTCAAAATATCGAGTAGGCATCATACTGCGACATTGGAAACCAGCAATTGTATTTTGAAATCATTTTGACCGAAACTCGCTGCGTCCACCACAAACAAGGAATTTCACATACAATGTTTTCAAAAGAATCACTAGTGAGTTAATCGCACTACATCGGGCCCTATAGACGTTTTTCAGCCGGTGTCACAGATCCTCACGCGACACCACTCCGCCACTTTGCCGGCCACGATAACGGCCGTCAGTTCGTTGCGTTGTATGCCAAACTAGTAAGGGATGCGTTGTATCTGAGGTCTATCCATACTATTCATACAGCGTACAAAAGTACGTTCGCGTTTAGTTTTGTATATTCGAGAACGCGTTATACCTGCACACGCAGTTAACACAATGACGGAGTGTGAAGCGCCCGCTAAGTCACTAATTGGTTCCACGTTAAACGCTCCTAGATTTAGTAAATGCTTTTCCTCAAATAATCCCGATTCATTTCCATTTTTTACCGGTGGTAGTTCAATTAATATTGTATTAAATGACCAATAAACAGCATTTGTTATGTTTCCCATTTCCCTTCCTTTAACGTCTCTCAGAATATAAGAAATACAATTATTTTGATACTTGATATATGATGACTAAAATGTGTACATGCCTATAAATCTCTGTGTGCTGTCCACAACTCTGTTCTATAGACCGGGTTTCTACAATCTATTAAAACACGTCCATTTCACCACAGTTTCACAGTATAGCTAAGAAATAACTTTAAATGTTTCCAAGACAAAAAAAACCCGTACTGTTGAATATTTCTTACCATAAATGGATTGGAAGACATCGCCGCCTAAGGCAGCAATGCCTTCCAATCAATTTATGGTCAAACTATTCAACAGAGCATGCATTTTTGCTGATTAACATGTTTCTGTGTTTATTTTAGAAACATCTTAACTTCTTCATAAGCTACAGTGTAGATATAACAGTAAACATGTTTATCACCAACAGTATACGCACCGTTAAATTTGATACCCCAAGCAGATTGTAAAGTATATAAAAGTCGTTTGCATATGATATATTTTTGGGGACGCGCAGTGGTGGTTACATAGGTAGGGTCCTTTTACGAAAACTCAACTTAACTGCCTAACCACGAACACAGCTACTTCTGGCTTACATGTCATTGTGATAATTGAGAAAGTTAATACACTTGCCAATTCACATTGTAACCTTCAACGTGCTTCTGTAAATGCTCAACAAACACACATTAGTGAATAGGCTGGCAATTTTCCCCATGCTGCCCATCTAAGCATCCTCTTTATTTTAAGAAACATTGCCCGTGATAAGATTTAGTATCCAATACAGTGACATGTCTATACTATGTTGTATTTGTTGCTGATTATAGGAATATGTCTGTTGGAATTTGAAAGAAGAGTTTAATTTATTCTCCTTTAATAAGGCTTAGGGTGTCAGAAAAATTTATTCAAACTGCACAGTATCGCAACTGTAATCATGATAACCGTGTGCAACACATAGAAGTGTATTACAAAGATGATAATTACATTACGTGTGGCCATTCAAAACACATTAAGCGATATAATATATTGCCACGCGAATGGCGTGCATAGTCTCTTGTTACATGTTGTGGACGTCACGCGGTACTCAAACATACCATTACATCGAACATACAACATAATAAAATGCTGTATAATGCTGCTGATTTAGATATTTGAAACACGTAGCCTGTGTAGAGAATAGAGATAATGAGTTTGTACATAGTATGGAAGAAAAGATTGTTGAGATACTACACAATATGCCATATAGAATATTTACAAGTTGAGCTGTTCCGCATTTTTGTCGTATTCTATCGATAGAGTTGGTTCTAGTGATATTACTGTTATCTGCAGTACATCATTAGTACACCTCATATGGCTTTGTAAGGCCTGGGTGTATAAAGTGAACATGCAAGCACGTGTAGCTCGCCGGGTAGTGTCGGGCCATTCCGGTGTATCATGTCGACTCGCCGCGCCTCAAGTGCACGATGAGTGATGACGTTGGTTAGCATCCGGTCTCAGGGTGCCGGACCTTGTACGAGACTGCCCTGCGGGTAACAACAACCAGCTCCTAAGGGCGGTGGAACTCAATCGTTCCAGAGGGGCCGTGCGACCATCGTATCGAACATTAAATACAACCATCTCATCCCAAGAATTTGTGTCACCAGTATGCCTGTTCATAGCAATGTCGTGATCTATGGACTTACAAGATTTGATTTGGTGACCTAAAAATATAAGTCCACGCAATGATTTTACCTAAACAATTATAAATATGCTAGATAAAACTAAAATAAGAGCATACAAAAATACGAGACATAGAGACAGGTAGATGAACTTTTAAACATGGGCTCCCGGAGAGGTATCCCCGCAAAGGAGGTTCCCGTACACGAGACTTAACTAATTAACTTAATATAAGTTAGTATACCTCTAAGCTGAAAGGAAGTAGGTTATCTCGGACGAAAAGTTATGTGCCTCACGCGGACACTACACCTAGTGAAAGTTTGGGTGAGGAGTATTAACCTCGCATGGGCCGTCGTCGCGGAATACTTGCAAGAGGCAAGTGCCTCGCGCGGGCCTCCGTCTCGGGAAGGTGTCGCCACTGCTTAAAGCGGGAGAAGAGTAGTAGGCAAAATGGGCCCACTCTAATATTTCAAGCAAAAATGCTGGAGAAAGAAAGGACCATACCTAGTGAGATTATGACTATAGGGATGCGTGCTGTTTTATGTGAAGACGGGATGAGCGATTCCCGATGGATTCCCTCGTCACCGTCTTATGTGATTCTTAGTATGCTGAATTAGTAGTTGCCGCTTTCTTTCTGCAGGCCTTCTGCTTTGCTTATTTAGCTTTTAGTTGTTTTTAAAACAAGAACTATTTTTGGCCGCAACTGGCTGGTAGCTACCTAGCTATTAGACGCGGCTGTCACTGAGAACAGATGCCCTAAGACATAAATACTGAAGACAGCGCTCATACATGGTACTTAGTAAGATCTCCGAACTGGATAAGAATCCGTACATCCCAATCCATAACCACATAAAACGTTACAAGGCATAGGTTACATTTTCACGAACACATTATTAGACAATTGTTCTATCGTTATGGTGAGGGTGAGAGAGACGAATACCCACCGTAAATGTCCTTCCCGTAAGGGCGTGGCAGATCTAAATATCATGCCCAGACATTCTTATGGAATTCGTTGGGGATACGTATCTCGCCTGTCACCGGGTCCTATGGAACTACACGTTTAACCTGTCGTTAGGTTTATATACAAGTTGCCATGTTTTGCACTGCGGTGCGGGAGGTTGGTTCAGTAAATAATATAATAATTAATATATGTTTTCGCAGTGCTTTCAATCATTGGCTAAAGTGATAACTACTAAGTATCCAAAGATACACGGGGATGTGTGCGATACCACACCGTGGCCATCACCGCTCGGACACCCCAATAGTATCCCAGAGTCCGATCAGCCCATGGTGCGGATAGGAACATCCAAACAATTAGGAAGCGACAAGGCTGAGTGGAACATGAAGAGAGACACAATCTTGGAGTTATGAGTCTTACCGGAGTGCGGCACTAGATTATGGCACTGCCGGACGAGAAGTGTATATTACAGAGTATATAATGAGGAAAGTGTCTCTAATCATTTTGAACCTATCCTATTGAGCTGAATAGAAAGGGATAGTCGGTAGCATGCGGGCTAAACAGAGTCATAGCACGGACAGCGACCTCAGTGAAAATATTTTGCTGGCGGGAGAAGGTGCTGCATATATAAGTGTTACTGTATAGTGTTTCCTACGTGCACTGCAGTCCTATATTTTCTATAACTAAGCAAAACATACGAACTGATGGCCACTGGCCCTATATGTACACAATCTAACCAGAACAAGCAATACGGTATCAAATGATCAAAGTTATATATATATTAGTACAGGTTAACGAACCTACTATAGTGCGGTTAGCAACACATTGAGGAAAAATGAGGATAACTATAAACAAATACAGAAATTATAACTAGCGGTCCTAGAACCATTACGGTACCTTTTAGTCATCGGGACTGTTCTTACGTATACAATATAATTAACGAAATACATATAGAGAAATAATTACACTGTGAAGTATAATTCCTTGAATACTCGGTAGTTATTCTTAAGTTAGGCTACCGTGTTACTGAAATTGATACGTCATTCCATAGTTGGTGTGCGTTGATGCACTCTCAGGAAGCTGGACATTTCCCGCAGGTTGGTTGCCGCAAGCTGTTGTCCGCAAAAAAGATTCCCGCAAGAACACTCATGGCGGGAGTACATCGCTCAGCACTGTACGCCTAATAGGATGTCTAACGAGCAGTCAGTAAAAGATACGATAGTACTACTGTGGTGAAGAAATTTCCCATACACCGATGGCACGGATGGAAGTTGTAAATAACCCGATCACAAACGGGGGTTGTCAGATGCGAATGAAGTTACAAAACAAAGCTTTACGGTGCTGGGTACGTCAGCCAGCTCTGAAGACGTACCGGGCAGAGTTTACTTGCTGCGGTCGAAAGTCAGAAGAACCTACACGATATTAGTGCGGTGACAGTTGAAATACCACGTGTAGGCGTTGCCGGCAGATCCGACGAGTCATCCATCAAAGAACATCCTGCCTCTACATCTGTAGACTCACATATTCAGGCTGTAAATGCCTCACCGCAAATTTGTGTTCCGAAGTAGATATTGATATTCGTGAACAATAATCAGAAAGTTCCAAATTGCTCCCGTAAGTAGGGAGTTTACAAAATTGTTCCTACTGCGGTGGGTTGGCTACTGCTAGCTACGGGAGGAGAACAGAAAACTGAAGTCATATGCGTAATATCTGTTGATAGCAGCTAGTACAGGTCCAACCTGTTCGACCCCTGGCCGAGGATGCTCTCGATCACTGGATCGCGTCTCCTTTTTATACTCCTCGTGACGTCACAGGCGCAGGCTCCAACCAATCATCGTTCGAGCAACAGCCAATCAGCGCGTAGCTAATACTAGCGCAGCCAAATGTTCTAGAATATTCTAGAAGTTCCGCGTGCACGAGGTTATGAAGTCACGGCAATATTTTGAAGATAATCAAGAAGGGTTTTCCGTGGATAACTCAGCCATTTCTCAACCGATTTTGAAATGGTTTACAGATTTAAAAAGCCCGTCGCATTCTACTCTTGGATGAGTTAACGGGAATAGGTAATCAATAAGGATTACAGGCTACCATCTCGGTACACTTAAAGCGTCACCTGATCTTGGTAGTAAACTACGTGCTCTATCAAAAATAGCATCTAGACGCGCGCATGCGCATCATGCGTGTTAACGAACTTTTTCGCAACGTGATCTCTCTCATAGGCTCATATACACTTATGGCTCTACCCAGGGGGCCGTGTTCAGGAAACGAATCCAGGACGGGTTGCGCGTACCCAGCGTAGCTGGCACGGCCGGTACCCGACCGGTCGATCCGAATTACAGCCATATGCGCGTACGTACGCACGCGCTGATTTGCAATCAAATCCGATCTGTCCCTCAAGTATCTGACGTCAAACTGAAAATATGTCAATTAAGGAATCAAGTTTCTCAGGCAATCATATGCCGTCATAATCAACTATGCCACATGTAGTCTGACGCCATAATCAATTATGCCATGAATCGCGAGATTTAGTCCGTCACAAATGAGTAATAGTCCGACAAGTTGTACGAATTGTATGTCTTTACTATTTAATACACATTATGTTGAATATTTTGAAATTAGTTTGACTGGGCCCTGCTGCTGACGCTGTTGCTGACATAGCCAGCAGCAGCAGCACCCAGTCAAATTACTTTCAATATTTTTAAAAGCTTACATGTATAGTTTCTTTTCGAAATTGAGATTCAAAGAGTGTAGCGATCGATCGACTATCCCAACACCAGCAAAGCGTCGATGTACATCGATCCAAACACACGTAAAGCGTGGGCGGAGATTGACTAGAAATGGGCGAGACATAGCTAGAAATAGATCCCTCTACTGATCACAAAACTTAGAATTCGCATACACACGATCACAAAACAGATTCTAATTTGTGGCACATATGAATGGGAAATGCGCATCAAATTGATATTAGTATCTAAGAGGAGAGCAGAGTGAAAAGTGCGTACAGCTAATTGATGGCCCGCCATTAAGATATACATTATTGATGAAGTCACTCCATTTATCATCAACATGTTATAGTTATTACTATTGTCAAGGCGGCTGCCATTTGCGTAGTGGTCAATTAAACATTCATTTGGTGGGCATTCCCCATTCGCCATAAATTGGCCATACAGTCTCCTGATACCAGTGTACAGAATTAGTTAATCACGCCGCGTTACGGTCGTATACGACTTACATCTAATATTACGATAGTATTTTCCCATGTGTACAGCCCTCTGATATTGGTAGCGATTCGGCAATTGTGTTTTTTCTAGATTAATTGTTCATCAGGCGACCATTAATGAACTATTTCATTTCTTGCTGGTCAAGACAATGAGAAATTGGCTGAACACATTGGTATCATGCCACATGCAAGCATCATTAGCCTTGCAATGCGCATGGTAAGCCTACAGTTCAGTTCAGAAATAACTAAACGTGTTTACAAGACAAAATAAAACACACTGTTGAATATTTTGAACACACTTATACTGAAATAAAAAGCTGCCAACTGCCTTCTAATCGGATTATATTCAACATATTCAACATAACATTTCTTACTAACTCCATGCCTCTGTTTTTGTTTTGGAAGCATGTAAAATACTTTCTGAGCTGCACTGTACCCGGGTCTTACGCCACCATCCGGCATCTGGGACATTTATAGGTATAGACCTATTGGATTGCAATGCGTGGCTTCAAATGCATAATTAGGCATCATTAGCCTATAACATAATGAGCTGCTGTATACCCTATTCATTACCCAATCCATGTATGCTAACGTACCTGAAGTGAATAAAAGAATTATATATATAGGCCTAATCAAGACTGTTTCGAAGACGGTCTGCATTTCTGGAACAGCATATCAGGCAACAAACATGGTGTGTTAAACTTGTATATGTTGGCTAAATTAAGCGCGTTATTGGCTGGCCGAATAAGACATTACCGCAAAAAAGACACGGTGTGCAGTTACTGGGCGCAGTATAGATCAATTCCTACACGAGAAATCTCACGACCCGTCGCCATCTCGGTTTTGTGTCCAAAGTCCCACCCTTTCCTGTATTAATGTGAATCACATCGGACAAGTAGTTTCTGAGATATCTACAGATACAGGATTTGATCCAACCCGGATCAAGCATATTGATCCAGATCATGGCCAATATCTAGAACTCCTCGTACACGGCAAGTGCCTTCGTTGTATTAACATGTGAGGCAAATCCGCTAAGCAGTTGTTGAGATACAGCTACGGCAGGGTTACACACACGTCCACGCACACGCGCGTGCACGCGCACGCACCCACCCACGCGCACACTCACCCACTCAATCAATCACCCACGCACTCAGGCACGCACGCTTGCGCGACCGTACGCGCTCACGCACGCATACACGCGCTCACAACCGCACGTACGGGCGTACGCACGCACGCACGCACGCACACGCATAGCGATACACACGCAGGCGTAACCTATCGCATTACCATCTTTGCGCTACGGGGCGATGGTAAATATTACACATTTGAGCACATTTTATGCTGAAAGGCTTCCAATTAAATTATTCTAAGAATATGTATCAGCTTAGACGTATGAATGGTGCGAGTTTGTGATTATATGGCTTTAGTTTGGAATATGTTATGTTGCGGTTACACTTTTGAAAAGGTAGCTTTAAATAGAACATCGGCGATAAATAACCATCGGTACTGGGTATATTCTTGTCTCCTTATCGATTTGGAACAGTATTTTGCAGTCAAACTCCCTAACAATGCGGGTTACCGGGCAGATGTGTCTCATATTTAGTTGCCACTATAAATGCATATATAGTGGCAACTAAATATGAGACACATCTCAAAACAGCCCTGATAACGCAGGTTACTGGGCCAATACAAGACCAATACGACCCGTTATTGGTCAAGTAAGGGCCCGGGGTTTTATTTCGATTAACTTATTTTGTAGTATACGGCATACAATATACAGTAGAATGCATCATGCAATAAACAGTAATAATATGATTCAAATCACATATGAGTTTTAGATACACAGTACACATATGTTGAATATCCATTTCTAGTTATTCCCCGCCCATCTCCAGCTCAGCGCCACCCACCCTCTACTCGTGTGGAATCGATTTAAAACCCGGACACCTTGATTCTAGGACCCTAAATGACCAGGTAACTATACAGGCTGCTGAATATCTTGAGACTAGCAATACCGAGGAATGCTGCTGCAACAACTCCCTGTCAAATTATCACCGAGGCGCTCTTTTTATTAATTGTACATTTATCAAAGACAAATAATTCGTACACTTGATGGTCTTGTTGATGTCTGGGACGGAGTTAGTAGACGTCATAATAAGTGCAAATGACGTAATGGAGTATGACGTCAGATACGTTAATAACTGGCCGGATCCCACCATTATTAACAATACCATTTGTATGCAAGTCATTTCAGTACGTACTTAGCATAGGTAACCACACATCTAGCTATTGATTCAGCAATTCTGCTTTTTATATTGTGCTTCCTTATAGCAGAATTACATTTAGGCCTAGTATGAGTACAGTACTCCGTGCGATTTAGCATCTTCGCCAACATCGCCATCGTCACCATCATCGTCACCAACATCAGATGTGTATATCTAATACATGTACCAGTAATATTAAAACCAATTTCGTTTCAGTGCAACGACCCAAATCGAGAATGAGGACGCTAAATAATTTGGCTGAGGACAAGATACGGTGAGCAAAAGCAAAGAAGGAATAATTGCAGCTGTAGGGTGTTTCTACTACTATAGCCGCAGAATACAGTAATCGTCAGCATTACAGTGAGATGCACAATTTAATCCAAAGGAATACACAATTTCAACAGCTCCATTTTCTACGATCCTGATGTGAACGATAACTGTATTCCCTGGTGACATATTCATCATCCATGCCAGAGTTAGTCGTCTGACAAATGAAAACAGTAAGCATCTTCTTGGGGTGTCGATGTCTCTATGTGTTATGCATGACCAGATTATGTAATCAACCATACTTCCTAGCTATTTCACTAGTACCGCCATACCGGGATTCCTTTTTTTGCTTATGAGGTCATACTACTTGTACACATGCAGATTCTGCCACGGTAATAGCCATACAGCGCACAGCATGGATGAAGCCAGTTTAGCTATGCTCCACAAACCTCTGTCTAAGCTTCGCCATCACTTTGCCCGTGTCGCGATCGAACCATATACCCATATAAATTTTAATGTCCAGAAACTATACTGGTAAGCTGTTGAATAGTTGGAACACTAATTTGACTGGATGGTGATGCTGGCTATGGCAACATTAACAGTGCCCAGCCAAATTATTTTCAAAATATGCAACATAATTTGCATCTTTATAATGCTGGTTGGAAGAATTACATAACAACTCACATTCTGAGATCTATGCTATACGTTTCCTGTCATGGGTGTGGAGAGAGGTTAAGATCAGACAAATAATGTTCTCTTGAGCTGGAAATGTCCAACTCCTTATGAGAAAATTGGTATAATATAGCGGCTTAAATTTTTTAGCAAGTACAAAAGTATATTTAAAACAACTAAATATATATTATGTACAGTCAACCATGCACGAGAGACCATGTGACTCTTGGAATACAGGGATAGCGTTCATCCAGCAGAGGTGGTCATGCAGCCTTCGGGCGTGCGCGCTGGTCCGCCGGATGCTCTCGTTCCGCGGTATCGGCAGTGCGCGGCACGTTGAGGCGAGGATGCTAGCTAGCTACGGATCTCGGGGTTGCGGATCCAGTGTTGCATGTTACCGGCTTATACAAAGACCGACTTCTAGAGTCGGTGGAACGTTCACGTTCCAGTTGGGTCGTGCGACCATCGTCGCGGAAGCTGAAGCTCACGGCCTCATCCTCGCTGTTGGTGTTCCCGGTGTGACGGTCCCCTCGCTCCATTTATGGCGGGGACATAATTAAATACATACAATAATTAAAATGCAACAGTCAAACACTGGTACTCGTCTGCTGCTACAAGAGAGAAGTCAAGTATATAGGATTAAGTTGATGACTCGGCATCGTGGTCCTCGCCAGAGGTACTTCACAGATTATGATCCGTGAGGCATCCCGCGAAGGCGGGTCCTAATGCGGCTACTTAGCAAGCTTAATATAAACTAAATTAACCCCTAACACAAACATTATTTGTTGAGAGAGGAAAGTGCCTCGTTCTGGCCTCCGTCACAGGAAAATGCCTACACCGCCGAAGCGGAGGAAGAGAGATGGCATAATGGGCCACTCTCTTGTTAAAACTATGTTATGTAAAAGCGTCGACCTAGTGAACGTATACGCTTAATGTGATGCACGCTGTTTCAAGTGAAGATGGGGTGGATGATTTCCGCATAATTCAACCCCGTCACCTTATGTAAGTTCAAATAGACTGAATTAGTTGTTGCCGCTTTATTTATGTGGTCCTTCTGCTAGATCATATCTAAACTTTAGTTTTTGGGTCCAGATCTAAGTTAAGACGCAAATGGCAGTGTATTCTAACTATCTTTAACACATAAGCCTGAAAGGCGAGAATGCTTGGTGACCATATGGTCACCATATGTAGCACCCCCCACCCTCGGTTAGACAGCGTGGGCGCACTAAGTATAAGCATGCTCTAAGCCTATGGGGGTTGTATATTTTGAAAGGTATTTGCTGGTTTAAATAAAGATAACTCGGCCATTTCTAGACCGATTTTAAAACAGTAAAAGGATTTGGAATTCTCGCTTCATTTCGGTTATTCTCGATACCAAGAATGACATTGAGACTATAATTTAAAGGAATTACATGTACCAAATCGGTACAAAATATGATCCTTTTTCTCTCCAATGCTAACGCGCGTTAGCAAGCAATCTCTCACGTCCGCGCATGCACCCTAGGCAATCTCATAGACTTAGTCGTTTTACGAACCTCTCGTATATGGCTGTATACACACGTACTGTCCTACCGGGGAGGGGGGCGTTCTTGGAACGTAGCCAGTCCGGCCGTTTCGTACCCATACGTGTTGGGACGGTTCGTACCTGACCGGTCGATCCGCGCTACAGTCAGCATACCACATGTCTTTCAAACATGCCATACCCGTGCCGCAAGCGTCCTATAGTATAGCATGCCACTTGGATTACGAGACTGCTTGCACATAGTGACTACTACTCAAGTAGTTGATGTCATAATCCATTAGTGACTAGTGGGACGTCAAAGTCATTACACGATTTAACCACGTCGTGCAAATTTGAAAGCCCCTCATGAAGTGTACGAATGGTATGTTTTTGATAGAATGGCAGGGTAATACACATTGTGTTGAATATTTTGAAACTGACCTGACCGGGAGCCGCTCCAGACCTGCCCTTAAGCAGTAACTGCTTCGAGCGAAATTGGACTCAAAATACCCCACAAAGCACATGCATAAACATGCATTAATCCCAACCCACATAAACCCGAGGCGCAGGTAAGCTAGGCATGGGTGTGCATTGCTAAAATGGATCTCGTTATTCTTGTAGTCCATAATTAGCATCGTCAACTATATACAGTTACTGTTCTGTGTCGCTTGCGGGGGTACGCAAATGTATGTTGGTTAGCTGCGGATCTCGGGGTTGCAGATCACGAATCGTATCTCTCCGGAAGGTACAAAAACCGGCCACTAGAGCCGGCGGAGCACTGATGTTCTAGTGGGGCTGTGCGACCATTGCCGCCGAGATTGAACCACACGGTGTCGTCCCAACTATTTGTGTCACCGGTATGCCTATCCATACTAATTTAGAGACATGGAATAAATGATAATTAACATTGAGAAATTTAGTATACTATACAAACAGTTTTATGAGTTTGACAGCAAATGAGCATAGTAATACACAACATAGAGCCATCCAGTGTTCTTTCCATGTGGTTTTGCTGGAGGTACCACACAGATCCTTGAACCTGCAGAGATATCCCCGCAAGTAAGAGTTTACGTAATGAAGTCACTAGATAGTTTAATATAAACTAGTATTACTAATATTGCCGTTGCGAGAGGAGAGTGCCTCGCGCGCGCCTCCGTCACAGGAAAATGTCTTTAACGCCGAAGCGGAGGAAAAGAGCTGGCAAAAAGGGCCACTCTTTTGTTCAACATAAAATGATAAGTGCTGGAAATCCTAGTGAAGCTACTGTTAAGGTGTTGCGCGCTGGTTTACGTGAAGACGGGACAAACAATTACCGAAGAATTCCCAGGTCACAGTCTTATGTAGTTTCAAAGTTACTGCATTGGTAGTAGCCGCTTTATTTATGCGGGCCTTCTGCTACATCCTAACCTACCAATTGGTTGTTAGTAACGAAAACAAGCTTTGGCTACAAGTGGCCGGGTTTACTACCTAACTTTTACATACGTTTATCCATTAGGTGCAGATGCCCGGCTTCCCTAAGGTTGGCCCACATAGCATCTACCGCCAAGGATAGTGTGTGTCCATGTCATGGAACAAAGCTCTGAATCAAATAACAATCCGGCTACCCTGCTCCGCAACCACATATAACATCACTAGACAAGTTTCACAGTTCACACAAGCAAATTTAAATACTGACATGTCATTATGGTGGGGATGGAGAGACGGATATCCATCGTGAGCATCCTTCCCATGAGGTCGTGGTGGGCTCTAAGGCCTCACCCAGACACTACAACGAATTAGATGGAGATGCGCATCTCGTCCGTCAGCGCATGCTACGGAGCTAACATGTAACCTGTCGTTAGGTTTATTTTCCATGATGCCCAGCGATGCACTGCAGGCTGGTGTTACAACATATAAATTAATATTATTATTATTTCGCAATGCTTCCTACATTGGTTGGGGATCTACCTAATAAGTATCCGAAGACATAAGGGGGCATGTATGTAAATCGGCACTTTAACTATCACCGCTCGGAAACCTCCAATAGTTTCCCGGGGTCGGATCTGGTCAACGTGTCGATTGGGAATCCAGACAATTAAGACACCATGCGGCTGGTGGATCGTGGAAAGAGACAATCACTCAATAAATATACGAGGCCCTATAGGTAACTGGCCACTTTTACACAGCCTTGTCGGTGCGTGGAGCTACATTGCCACAACAATCGGTGAAGAGGCATACACTATGCATCTCTAATGGAGAAATTGCCCCTAGCCACTTTAAATCAATCCTCTCGAACTGAATAGCCATGTTTAGTTGGTAACATGTCAGGCTCAAACATTTAGAGCATGATCAGCGACCTTAGTGTAAAATTGATGCTGGCTGAAATCGTGATGCGGATATAAATGTTGCTGTATAGTATTTCCTAGCATACTGCGGTCTAGCGTGTTTATAAATAAACAAAACATATTAGCTAGATGGCTACTTGCCATATACACAACCAACCAATAGACAATTTAACAAATATAATGAGTATAAAGTTGAAAGCACCCGCAATAAAGAAGGATAATATTCACAATAACAGAAATTATAAAGATGCGGTCCTAAGACCTGTAATGTACCTATTAGTCATTAGTACCATAGCGCGGGAATAATAATTAAATGTATAGCTACTTGAGTACCTAATAGTCATCGGTATGGAACTAGTTCACGAGTTACTGAAATTGAGGCGCTAGCATATGAGTAGCGCGAGATGGCACGATCTCTAAAGCCGGAAAGATTTCCGCAGAGAGACATCCGCAGGCAGGTATCCGGAGGCAGGTCTCTGGGAGCTGACTTCTTCAGGATGCGTGGATACGGCACATTCTCTGGACAGATAACTGAATGGTTCAAGAGATGTCCATTAGATAATCATTTCACTCATACAGAATAGAAACGGTTTATTGTAAAGTTTCCATCCGGCGACGGTAATATGAGGGGGTGTACAACAGCTGTGGAAGCCGAGGACTCCTTACCACCGCGGATGAGCTGAAATCCAATAGGCACCGGATGATGTAGGTATCATCGTAGGTTAGCAGTTACACGCATCTATCCCGACGGTCAAGTCGTTCTGCACGTGCTGGCTTCCACGCCGGTGAGGCTCCTGATTCTCGATTTTTCACCCCTTTTATACTACTCGTGACGTCAGCGCTAGGGGCCTCAGCCAATCGGTGGCCGAGCAGTAGCCATTCAGCGTGCAGACAGAAGTCTGCTGCTAGTGTTTTTTTCTCAATCGTTTTGCAACTTAATATACGCCTATCATCTCTTGACCCGCATCCTGACCGAAATCTTTTTTGGGCATCGGTGACCTATTTTTGTGAAAATGCTGCATAAATACAATTGTGTGGCATAAGTACCATTCTTACTTCTATGATGGTCAGCGTGTTGTAATTTGAGACATCCCTAGATATCAGATGCTCCAATCGTTTACACCATAAAATCTGGTGTGAATATATTAACATTTCTGTTATTGTAAATCTGCACACTGACACATATTTCCGCGATTTGCTAATAGGTTACGAAATTATGGTTGAATTGTTTCCTGATTTGATCTGACTGATCCGGGACGAAATTGCCTCTCAGACACCATTTACAGAACTCCGATATCACGATCGGTGCATTAGATATCCTAAATTGTGTATCGTAGACAAATATGTCCATGGTTTTCCGAGAAGTCCCTATTTCCTTGCTCGAAAAGACCCATAGGAAAGGTAGGGAAGCGATATTCGGACCGGAACTCCTCCTAGAGTTTCTGGTAGATTATGGTGAAACTGAACAGCCTTCTAGCATATGTTAGCCAACGATCTTACGATTCTGCACATCTAGTGTATATTGCAATCCATCAGTTATAGTTTACCATGACGTAGACGGCTTTCTTCCATGGCTAAAATTATTGAACCATCTTTCTGCAGTAAATGAGTTCTCGTCAGGTTGGTTGTTTGTATTTCTAAATTGATTTAATAATTTCCAGTATGAAGAGCTATTGAGTTAGCAAGTGTTCATTTAGCGTCTTATATGTTTAATATAAATACTCTTTGTTATACTGTATGAGCTTGTTTAGTATTGATAAGTACTGAGACCGTTCTGATCATTTTGATTTTTAGAAAATACTAAAAACATACAATTCGCGCAACACCGCCTAGTTTGACATCGATTAAGCGTTTGTGGCGGACTTAGTTACATCATTCAAGACGAACGTGTATATATGTCTATATAAGAACTTAGACAAGCGGAAAACACCGTCCTGCCATCTCATTATAAACCGCCAATTTTGACTACGAGCCGAAGACGTGTATGGACACTAACACCTTTTGTCGAAAGAACAATTCTCAGCCAACTAAGAAGAAGCTTTTGGATTAATCTGAGCCGTATGTTGAGAGGGTGATGGCAGCATCACCCGTCTGTGTGAAGAAGAAACTGTTACATAATCGGAGATGGTCAGAATCTCTGGAGTATTATTTCTGTGGTTCACAGACATCCGAGCCTAGTACCTTTCACGTGGGCCTGGAATCATGGCCAGTGAGTCAATCAGTCAAACTGTATCGCTACAAACAAGTATCTTCATGGTAATATCTTGTATTGTGTGATTAATTCAATGTAAGAACATTTCTGTTCGGATATTTTCGCACTGTTTCATTTTCATATAGACCGTTCGGCGAAGCGGTTAGTTAGTATTATCTACCCTGTCGGAGTACGACTATGTTGAATTATGTCGGTATACCACAGCGCAATTGCCGACTTGTAAACTACTCATAAGCAGAGACGCCACATAAACCATCCATTAGACTGCAATCCTCCAGCGGCAAGTAACGTTATATTATATCCAAAATCGCTTTGTAACGTATTCAAATGCATGTGCACACGTCTAATACTGAAATGCTGAGTATGCATCTGCCATCTATGCATCTGCAGGTAGTGACTATTTTAGTGAAACCTTTTGCAGACCAAGAGAAGACAATTTTTGTAATGTTACCACAGGAATGACTGTCTCGCTTATTGAACCAGTCATTCCAGTGTACACTTTTCAAAAATAGTCTTCTCTTTTTCTGCACATGGAACTTTTACTATGAACAAATGATATTTATTTCACCATTAACCCTTTAACTCTCGAATGTGTTCAAAGGATTTTCAATTTTCTCAAAGAATATGAATATTTAAAGACCAAGAGAAGACCATTTTTGAAAATTTACCACTGGAATCACTGGTACGGTTATCAAGCCAGTCATTCCAGTGGTAATTTTTCAAAAATATTCTTCCCTTGGTCTGAAAATCGGCATTTCTCTAAACTACTACAGAAGTCGTTTTTGGCTGATATTGATAGTGATTGCGCCCTATGGAAGCTACATGTGTCAGTCAAATAACTTTCAAAATAATTACCAAATATTATGTTGACTACTTTGAATGGTAATTTCATTGATAGCCATTGCACCCTATGGAAACAACATGTGTCAGTCAAATTACTTTCAAAATAATTATCAAATATTATGTTCAATATTTTGAAATGGTTTTGATTGATAGTTGCTGCTGCGCCTATGGCAGCAACAGGTTGCAGTCAAAGTACATTCAAAATAGTTATCAGCGTATGAATTTAGCAAATATTATGTTAACTAGTTTGAAGATAATTTGACCTACACCCGTGGGTCAAAGTGTCCAGTCAAATGTGTTTCAAAATGTTCATTAGCTTATTGAACAGGTGAACTAAGATTCCGGCACTTCAAGATTAAACTGTTTAAATGTTAACTTTGTCTGAGATCATCTTAGTGACACATGGCAGAGTATGTGCTTAGGCAGACTGAATGACAATCACAATGCGCGAACAGTAAATTAACATATGCCACGCAGAATTAGCAGCATCCATTATTTATTGATCATGGTAAATGTCTAGTTGCATTCCAAGAAGATAATCTTTGAAAATTAAGCTACATGCTAAGAAATTCATAGTGAAATGGGTTAATACATCACAGAGAATTGCATTTCTAATGTCCAGTAACAGAAATGCCAGTTTTATGATTTAACAAATAATTTCGTTGAATTTTTTAAAATTAATTTGAATGGCTGCTGTGGCTGCTATTTACAACAACAGTAAGTTCCAATCAATTTTGAAAGAAACACAAAATGAGAAAAGTAGTGCTTTTGAAAAAAAATCAAATGCATTTCAAAACTTAAATGCAACTGCAATCCGTTTCATACAAATGAAAATGCAAATGCAAACACATGAGATTCAAATGCAAGTGTAAATGCAAATGCGTCACAAATTTCATAATTGCATTTAAATGCAAATGCAAGTGCAATTGCATTTAAATGCACATGCAAAGGCATTTGCACTTGTACCCACGCCTAATCATTATCATCATCATTTTCACCACCACCACCACCACCACCACCACCACCACCACCACCACCATCATCATCATCAGCATCATCATCATCATCATCATCATCATCATCATCATCATCATAATCATCATCATCCTATTCTTCTTCTTGTTCTTCTCGTTCTTCTTCCTCTTCATCTTCTCGTCTCTCAATCTGTTCTCTCTGTTGCTCAAGCAGTCAGACAGAAATGGCACAGCCAGTTAATGCGCAGCACAAGCCGAATCATATTAAACGTTATGTAAGCTCTAAAGGTAGAGATATGATACGGAGAAACATATCCCTTTCCAATGTGCTTTTTCCTTAGGAAGAAGACGACTCTAGCCGTTAAGTGATAGACTCGAGAATCGTACTTAGGATAAATACCAAAGAAATCGAAGGAGATTATAGAAAATAAGAGCAGCTTCGCCTAATATAAGGGTACGCTAAAGTGCCTGATATTGAGAGATAGAATAACACCAAGCCGCATATAAACTGCCCACCAAGCAAACAGGCCTCGTACCGCGCCGGTTGAGCCCGTTACGCAACCCGCCAGTTCAGCAATACCCCTAGTACAGATATGGAACAATTGATGAATCCAGTTTCTCAGTCAATCATATGACGTCATAATCAACCAGGTCACGCGTAAGCTGGCGTCAGAATCAAGTACGCCATAAATCGTGCGCCATACTCTGTCACAAACGCGTAATAGTCCGACAAGTTGTACGAATTGTATGGCTTTAGTTTTCAATACAAATCCTGTTGAATATTTTGAAAGTAACTTGACTTGGCGGGGGTTCTGCCATAGGCAGCAACACCACCCAGTCAAATAAGTTTCAAACTATTGAAGAGTGGACGATTTAGTTTTCTCGAAATTGAGATTCAGAGAGTGCGCTGATCGATTGATCCAAACACGAGCAAAGCGTGTGTGGAGTTTATCTAAAGATGGGCGGGGCATAGTTAAAACTGGATTCCTTCATTAGATTATGACTCACCCATGTGGAATGTAACCCCGCTGCCTGCAATGTCACCGTGAATGTACGGCCCTACGCGCACGCCTCCCCTCGCCGACTCCAACCATCCCAACCCCCACGAGAGAACGATTGACGTCTCTAGTGAGTATCTTGCTGCGCGGGAGAGGAATCTACTCGAGGACCAGCAACTCGCTGTGACCAAGCAAGCCAAGAGACACCAACCTCCGGGCCTACCGCTCGAGCAAACACAGCGGATGGTATCTACCGCTCGAGCAAACACAGCGGATGGTATCTCGATCTCGAACCCGCCACCTCCCCCCCCCCCACCACCCGCACCCGTCTCCACGAAGGTACTGATGGATAGAGCGTGTACGGATCCGTTCATCACATACGGCAGAATGAGAGTACATACACAGATTATATACATGGATCTAACTAGTTAATATAATATGACTCTTTTTATGATTCTTTTAATGTGTTACGTATACAAAGCCGACATCCCAAATCGTATATTATAATCGCTATGTCGGCGTGTGCGTGCGTGCGTGCGTGCGTGCGTGCGTGCGTGCGTGCGTGCGTGCGTGCGTGCGTGCGTGCGTGCGTGCGTGCGTGCGTGCGTGCGTGCGTGCGTGCGTGCGTGCGTGCGTGCGTGCGTGCGTGCGTGCGTGCGTGCGTGCGTGCGTGCGTGCGTGCGTGCGTGCGTGCGTGCGTGCGTGCGTGTGTGCACGTGTGTGCGTGTGCGTGGGTGTGTGTGGGTGTGCGCATGTGTATGCGATAGAGTTAGCCAGCTAACTGCATGTCCTCGATGGAGTTTATATGTACTTTACTTAATCACGCTAGCGCGGCATGCGCTCTTGAGACAAGGTTGATTAGAGGTGTTTGGCTTGATTACAACACTACATGGTATACGGGATAATAATGATGTTAATGCCCCTTCATCAATCGGGATTTATATACTACAACGCAGTTTCCAGTCACATTGCGTCAACAATACTCTACATAATTGTACGTATGTTATAAATGAGTATCATAAATGAATGCAGGGTTCCGGATTAAAAGGATTCATGACCGGTGGAGAGCTTTACAGACCACGTGTTGGCTTCACTAATGAATGCCACAGATAGGATTTAACGCCTCCGCACCATTAACAAAAGACTGCCAGACATGACACAACGTCAGTATCACTTCGGAATCCTTAAGAATTTCTCTTCACTTACAGAGCTAGTATAGTTGTGAACGTATTCGTCTAGGCGTATCAACGCTTATTGTTGGTTTATTGTCACCCGCATTCGTGTAATTCCTCCACCTAACGGCATACTCAACTGTCCTCCTCATACGTGAATGCATATGTGAATTCAAGATTTGGGTTACACAAAACTGGTTTGCACGGGCATACAGCTATCGCCTTGTGCTGTATTTAGTGTGTTCTTGCCTCTATTTGGAAATATAATTCGTCTTGTTCAATAAAAGCACGGTTGATTCTATTTTAACACTTTTATGACACTACATCTTAATTGCGGATTCCAATTTATCCACCACCCACATGACGGCATAATCAAGTGCGGAGGGGGGGCATGTACGACAACGTCAGGATCAATTGCGCCATGAATGGCGTAGTTAATCTCGTCACGAACGCTTAATTGAAGACGGACTAAGCGTTTGTTGGTAGAATGGTATGTCTTTGCTATTTAACAAACATGCTGTTTAATATTTTGCAACTAATTTGACTTGGCTTGGCAGCACCAAGTTAAATTAGTTTCACAATCTTCAACAGCTTATCTGTATACTTTTCTGGAAATTCATAGTCAGGGAGTTCATGGATCGGCTGATACCAACACGGGCGAACTATTGCTGAAGATTTGCTAGAGATGGGCGGGGCATAACAAAAACCGGATTCCTCCTTTCATGTCAACGTTGGTCAACGTGGTGCATCTAGTATCGGACGTATTGTTTCCTAATCTGCGGTATTAACATTGAACTGTGATGCGGCATGCACAAACCCCAGGTCACCACATTCACCAGTAATGGCCATTTTCTCAACGCGCGCATATATCATGTATAACGTGGAGAAAAGGGTATATGTATAAGATTGATGAAGCACCGGTCTAACAAACCTTGCCTTGTCTAACCGTATGTTGTTTCTGGGGAACGGGTGTTCATATGCATTCAGATTTTCGAGCTCGTTATCTACTATCAGTAGATCTCTGAAATAATGAACACGTGCTGCATAAGGCAGCAATGTCTTCCAATCCAATTATTTTCACAGGACATTTCTTACACCCTGTTCAGCATTGTACTAACTAACATGTCTATGTTTTTTGGAAACATTTTAATTTAGTTATACGCTATACTATACCCCAGCCACATTCTGCATGTTGTGTCGATAGCGGATGTATCCATATCCGTGCCCGTATGTTCTCCGCCCATTTCTAACTAACCCCCTATTAGACGTGTTGAAATCAATTTATATACTTTGAATCCTAAATTCCCAGAATCCCAATTCCCGGGTGAGTAATCCTGGTTATACATTGGGTACACGTATTTGAACATTTGTAGACTGATTTTACTGGGTGCTGGTATTGTATGTTCAAGCGACTGCATCCAGTCAAATCAGATTAAAACACATTCAACTGAATGCATAGTAACTTGTGAATTCATCAAAGGCATTGGATGTGTATGCTATTGACGGGCGTATGTTCCGAACTGAGTCATACGCCTTGGCAATTGTAATCTCACCTCACTAGCGACGTAATTGAGTGTGGCGTCAAATAGTGGCGTCGACAAGCGGATCCATGCATTGGTGTTTACTGTAAGGACAGTTACTACTTCATCAAGGTTCGCAGATATAATGCTGAAGCTGTTTTGTCTAAGTTTGGTTCTTGCCGTCTTCTTAAACATATGCAGGTTATATCCCGTGTCCTTGAATCTCGGCATGGTAATTTACAGATCATTCCTGTGTAATATTTCCTTCTATCATATCGCCGCACAGTCTTCGTTACGCTAAAGACGCGTGGGTACGTTCTCATATTATATCACAAGGGCTCAAGTCCTTTAGTTTCGGAATCGGTTTGATAGTCATTCTCTAGAGACAAGTGTTGGTAACACCATATTTTCTATGCGCCGCTGATGCCAAATCGAGGTCATTACCAGGCCTTTGTAAAGCCATCTCCAGGTGACCCATGTATACAAATGATGTTCGAACATTGCTCATCAGTGGCGTTGCGTTGTTCATCTTCTCATATGTATGGTGTTTGAACGAAAGTCTGCTATCGATGGCGTCTCCGAGTTCTTCTCGTTGTATACAATCAGCAGCCGATGGTGTGTTTCTTTATTAATCTTGCCTTTCATGAAGCACTGCCGTTAATCATCGTGTATTCTGGTAAACGTCATTGGCTGTCTTTCTTGGGAGAAAACAGAACAACCAGATATATGATTGTTATTGTAGTCATGCCTAGCCTGCAGTGGTTTCTTTTGATCTCGATTGCCATTAGACCTGGCGGTATATGTGTATATCTTCTGCACACGTCGCACTGCACTGGGTGATCCCAACTACTATGCCAGCTTTCGATTCGACCGACTTTTTTAATATTGCAGTGAACTTAACTGTCTTCCATTCTTCATGATCGTATGGCAGTGTAGACAGATGGCAATAATTATGACCACTCGAGTGCTTAATACCGCGGACAAGTCACTAAGCAAGCTCGGGTGTACACTGTCTGTTCTCGGTGATGTGTCCATATTTAGATGTGCTAGATGTTTTCACAATATTTTCAATGAAGACGATCTTATCTAGGGGCAATGTGTGCACAGTTGAGACAGCAGTAATCACTGTTTTCTAGTGATGAATCATATACGACGTTATCACCCCCACCCCCCCCCCCCCTGTTCAGTTGCCATCATAATGTATAATATACGCGATTGATCTAACGCTCTACCTCATGAGCATTGCGTCTGTTACGAAATTATCCAAATGGTTGTCTCCCAATGCCTCCATGGATAGGTAGGCATTTCAATTTCGGTCTTCGCTGGATGTCTTCCAAAACTCAAGTGTATATAATGGTGATTATAATCATCGATAATGAATAGCTGTGGTATCTTCATTTTCGATATCTTTATTAAGACATATCTCAGTCACCACTCTAACGTTGTGTCACTGTTTGGGATTCTAGATACACCTCCTAGCAATACACATTCATATGATCTTAATCTACTCAAAATCCAGTCTGACTCCTGTAACTTCGGTCCGTCTAACGTCTATAGTGTTTTTGGTAATGCACTGTTATAAGTGTGAAGCCGAGTTTAACAAGAAGAGGAGTATCGTGCCTATACGTCACTATGCGAATTCCTAACAAACCATGAAATTGTACAATTCTCTGGGCGTTTGATATTCACGTATGCGCCGAAGATAAAATGGCCACTGATTTGCGAATGCAGTGAGCTCTACTATCAGCGTTGTTGAAACAATTCCTAACAATCATCACACACTTTTAGTAAGTAAACAATGCATCAAAGAACAAGAGACATAATGGTCGAGACTCTAGTATATACGTTAGTCGCATGCATACACCTTAAACGTCAGGGTACCGGCATTAGCTCGGCCTATCACGGCTCGGTCGTGTAATAGATGGATCGTATCTGTCAATTAAGTTTCTTATGCCATTATACAATTGGTGACGTATTTTGCTGATGCCACGCCCATGGGTGGGTGGGGTGGGTGGGTGGGTGGGTGGGTGGGTGGGTGGGTGGGTGGGTGGGTGGCTGGGTGGGTGGCTGGGTGGGTGGGTGGGTGGCTGGGTGGGTGGGTGGGTGGGTGGGTGGATGGGTGAGTGAGTGAGTGAGTGAGTGAGTGAGTGAGTGAGTGAGTGAGTGAGTGAGTGAGTGAGTGAGTGAGTGAGTGAGTGGGTGGGTGGGTGAGTGAGTGAGTGAGTATGTGAGGGAGTGAGTGAGTGAGTGAGGGAGTGAGTGAGCGAGTGAGTGCATGAGTGAGTGAGTGAGTGAGTGAGTGAGTGAGTGCGAGAGTGAGTGAGTGTGTGAGTGAGTGGGTGGGTGGGTGGATGGGTGGGTGGGTGGTGGATGGGTGGGTGGGTGCGTGGGTGGGTGGGTGGGTGTGTGAGTGAGTGAGTGAGTGTGTTATGCTTTTTTGTTTATTCCGAACGGGTGAATCGTTTTGAGTTCTTTGATTCAGTAGTGTTCTCTGTTTAATCTTAGTTTTTTGTTATCTGTACAAATTCTTACAATTGGTCTTATCGTGATGTCGTTCATAGAATGTCTTGATGGTTGAAATGCCATGATATTCTCGTGTCTGTTTGGTGTCGGATTGCATGGATATGTTGTGTGAGTCGTTTGCTGAGTGTTTGACTTGTTTCTCCTATGTATTGAGAGCTGCATTGTTTGCATTATATGAGGTAAATAATGTTGGTGGTATTGCAGCTCATTTGTGTGTTGATTTTGTAGTCTTTACCAATGACGTAACTGGTGAATTTGTCAGCAGTGTTCATGTAGTGTTTGCATGTGATGCAATTGCTGTTGTTGCATTGTTGGAGTGTCCCTACTATGTCGTGAGCGTCATCTGGTGTCGGTAAGATCTTATTGTTAGCATCTGGATTTTTTATTTTAATTAGGCTAGAGTGGACTAGGTGGTCCCTAATGCTTTTATTTTTCTTGAATGCTACTACTGGGTAGTTGGGAAAGATTGGTGCTAAGATTGGTGAAGACAAGATGTACTTTTCCCAGTAGGTCCGAATGGATTTGCCTATGTGTTCTAATGATGGGTGGTATTGTAGTATGCAAGCTGGCCTAGGCTGTTTTGTGTGTGGGTTGTTTGTAAAGAATGTCTTCTCTCTGTGTGTTCTCGTTTTTTTCTATAATGGCTTTAATTTCTGTCTCTTTGTATCCCCGGTGGATGAATGCATCTGTGAGTTCCTGTGTGCGTTGTTTAATCTAGTGGGATCTGTGACGATGCGTTTTGTATCTTAATGCTTGGCTGTAGATTATGGAATGTTTTGTGTTTTTAGGGTGGCTTGATTGTTGTGAAGATACTGTTGTTTGTCTGTAGGTTTTCTGTATAGGTCCAATTTAAGCTTGTTATCTTCTTTGTATACCATTGTGTCCAAAAATGGGATTTTTTCTGTTGAATATTCCAAGTCAAATTGTATTGCGGGATGCTCTTTATTCATGTGTGCGTGAAATTCAAGTAGTTCGTTCTCACTGGTGTTCCAAATGAAGAATATGTCATCTATGTATCTAACTAAGTGGGATGAAGTGCTGCCCATCCATGTTGATAACATTCTGCTTACTATGGTGTACACGTAAATGTTAGCAATATTTGACAGCAAACTTGGCTCCCATGGCTGTTCCATGTGTTTGTATGTAGTAGTATTCATTGAATTGGAAGCTTTTTTTGTAAGAATGTATCTCATTATTTGGGCCAATTCGTCTGGGTAGATGTGTGCAGGTGTGTGGTTATTGTTGTTTTGTGTTTGTTTTTTCAAGTGTATGTCTGTAATGTTCTGTGACAATCTGTATGCCTTCTTCGTGTGGGATGTTTGTGTATAGTGATCTGACATCCATTGTGCATAGGATTGAGCCAGCATCCACTGTAGTGTTTTCTATATGTTGGATGAATGCAGTGGTGTCTCGTAGTAGATTTGGATATCATTTTCCGTGTCTTTTAGTAGGTGGTCTGTGAATTCATTAATGCGTGACTTGGGGCCATCGCAGTCGGATACAATCGGGCGTCCGGGTGGTGATATTTTGCCTTTGTGTATCTTAGGGTTAATGTAGATGCGTGGAGTTCTGACTTTGAATTCGGTGAGATATCTGTGTGTCTGTCCTGTGATGGCTCCGGTGATTAGAAGTTCGTTAATGTATGCATCTATGGTGTCTTTATATTCTAAAGTGGGATTTTCACTGAGTTTGGTGTAGTATGCGACATCTGTAAGTTGTCTCGTGTACTTCTGCAATGTAGTCTGTTTTGTTGAGAATGACTATTGCGGAGCCTTTGTCTGCTGGTCTGATGACTATGTTTGTGTTATTAGCTAATGTTTTGAGGGCTGTTTTCTCATGGTGTGTGATGTTGGATCGTGGTGTCTTGTCGGGGTGGTTTGGTGATAAGCTTGGTGAGTGATGACCGGAGTTTGTTGATGGCATTGGGTGTTGTGCTTGGTCTCCATTCTGAGGGTAGTTTGAATTTGGATGGTGCTGTGGGTTTTTCAAGGTTGTTGCTGTAAAAGTAGTATTTGCATTCTAACTTCCTGATGAATTGATCTATGCAATGTATTTGTGTGTCTGGTGATATGTGGTGTGGTGTGGGTACAAATGAAAGGCCTTTGTTTAGAATGGAATGTTCTGTTTTGGAAGTTTGTGGTTGGACAGGTTAACGACAATATCTGGTGTTGTTTTTTGTTTGTTGATGATGCGTTGTTTTCTGCGTTTTTGTAGTTGTGTACCTGATGTTAAACGTCTAATTGGCCGATTATTTCTAAGAGTAGTTTTTTCACATTTTCGTTTTTGGATTGTTTTATGGCTTCGGCATATGATTTGGTTTGTGGTGTGCTTGTACTTGTCTGTGATGTTGTGTGGATGGGTTGGGTTCTGGGTTGGTGTGTTGAGTGTGTGATAGGTTGTGTTCTGGGAAGGTACATCTGCTCTCTTGGTGGTGATGGATGTGCGTGGTGGATGGGAGGTGGTTGTCTTGAGTAGGGTATTATAAAGTGTCGGTTGTTTGTGTAGTGGCGGTTGGTTTGTGATGTTGTTTTGGTCAACTTGCCCTGGTTTGAAGGTGGTTTGTGGTGAATGTGGTTTGTTCTGTATGTGTGGTGCTCCCCCGTTTTTTGGGCAGGGGAAGTGGGTTACTCCTCGGTTGTCTCTCTGTGTTGATCTGGGGTTGCTGTTTGAGCTGTGTAGGTCTAAGCCATTGAGTTGTAGTTTGGTTGTCTGTGGTGTTTGTGGTCTTGTGTATGTATGTGGGGTTTGCTCTGTGTGTTGTCTTTGTGCTGGTTGAGGTGTTGGCAACAGCGGTGGTCTGTGGCGTCGGTGCGTGTTGTGCTGGGCGTGCTTGCTTCTGCGTGTGGTTTATTTGATGTTGTAGATCCATCAAAGGCGGGATGTTTGCTTTTCGCATGACTGGGTTTTGTGCGCTTTGTTTGTGTGTGTCATTGTGTGTCCTGTTTGTGTTTGTTGTGTGTGTCTTTATGCTGTTGTGGCGAACTTAGCAGCTATCATGTGTACCTTAGCAACAGCTCTGTCCACTTCGTATGTGTGTGAGTCTAACAGATTCCCTTCAATTATGTGTGCTTGCTGTTTGTGGTGGAGTAGTTTTTTGTAGTAATGTTCTAGGGATTGCGTGTTGGATGCTGTTGGCCGCGGCTTTTAAGATCGAGTCGATCTCTGCAGTGGTTTCTGTGTTGGGGTCTACTCTGGCTAGTGCTATGTCTGGCTTAACGATATGTGTGTTGTTCTTGATGGCATGTTCTATGTTCTGTATGTGGTGCTGTAGTTGTTCTGTTTGGTATAGGGATTTGTATAGTTGCTGAAATGTGTTTTCGTGCTGTTGGTGACAGGGTGCTCTAAATCGGCTTTGCTGAAGATTGTGGTAGGCGTGTCTGTGTTTCTGCATCCGTGTGTGCTTTTGTGTTAATGTGGTGGTGTTAGTAGTGGCTGCAGAGGTGGCCGATTGTTGTGGTGGTGGTGGTGACGGCGGGGTGGTTGCTGTTGGGCTGTGCGTTGTAGTTGTGTGTTCTTCTGTAGGGTGACTGATTGTGTGGTTTGTATTGGTGTGGGTGTGGACTTTGGGTGTAACTCTGTCTGGCTCCTGGTCTGTGCCTGTTATCCTCTGGATTCATAGTGGACAGGTGCGTGCGCGCGCGTGTGTGTGTGTGCGCGCGTGTGTGTATGTGTGTGTGTGTGCGTGTGTGCGCATGTGGGTGTGTGTGGTTAAAAACAAGATTGGAAGTTATGGTGTGTGTTTACGAAGATATATTATATTGTAAGCAAAACAAAAAGATTATTACAGTATATATATTACAATAAAAACTTACGTGTGTTGATTTCTGTTGGAGGCCATATTTCCTAGATTATTTGCACTAAAACACTAAAGTGGTTAAGCTATTATGAAACACTAATCTGGCAAAACTGTTATAAAACACTAATCTGGCTTAAACTTTTGTCAAAACTTATAATAAAGTGGTCCTAAAGTGGCTAAGCTATTATAAAACACTAATCTGGCAAAACTGTTATAAAAACACTAATCTGGCTAAACTATTATCAAAACTTATAATAAGGTGGTCCTTATGATCCTTTCGGCTGTTGTTACCTTCGTCAGAGAGCAGATGTACCTTCCCAGAACACAACCTATCACACACTCAACACACCAACCCAGAAACCCAACCCATCCAAACAACATCACAGACAAGTACAAGCACACCACAAACCAAATCATATGCCGAAGCCATAAAACAATCCAAAAACGAAAATGTGAAAAAACTACTCTTAGAAATAATCGGCCAATTAGACGTTTAACATCAGGTACACAACTACAAAAACGCAGAAAACAACGCATCATCAACAAACAAAAAACAACACCAGATATTGTCGCTAACCTGTCCAACCACAAACTTACCAAAACAGAAAATTCCATTCTAAAACAAAGGCCTTCATTTGTACCCACACCACACCACATATCACCATCACCAGACACACAAATACATTGCATAGATCAATTCATCAGGAAGTTAGAATGCAAATACTACTTTTACAGCAACAACCTGAAAAACCCACAGCACCATCCAAATTCAAACTACGCTCAGAATGGAGACCCAAGCACAACACCCAATGCCATCAACAAACTCCGGTCATCACTCACCAAGCTTATCACCAAACCACCCGACAAGTCACCACGCATCCAACATCACACACCATGAGAAACAGCCCTCAAAACATTAGCTAATAACACAAACATAGTCATCAGACCAGCAGATAAAGGCCTCCGCAATAGTCATTCTCAACAAAACAGACTACATTGCAGAAGTACACAGACAACTTACAGATGTCGCATACTACACCAAACTCAGTGAAAATCCCACTTTAGAATATGAGAGACACCATAGATGCATACATTAACGAACTTCTAATCACCGGAGCCATCACAGGACAGACACACAGATATCTCACCGAATTCAAAGTCAGAACTCCACGCATCTACATTAACCCTAAGATACACAAAGGCAAAATACCACACCCGGACGCCCGATTGTATCCAACTGCGATGGCCCCACGTCTCGCATTAATGAATTCACAGACCACCTACTAAAAGACACGAAAATGATATCCCAAATCTACTACGAGACACCACTGCATTCGTCCAACATATAGAAAACACTACAGTGGATGCTGGCTCAATCCTATGCACAATGGATGTCAGATCACTATACACAAACATCCCACACGAAGAAGGCATACAGATTGTCACAGAACATTACAGACATACACTTGAAAAAACAAACACAAACAACAATAACCACACACCTGCACACATCTACCCAGACGAATTGGCCCAAATAATGAGATACATTCTTACAAAAAACAGCTTCCAATTCAATGAAGACTACTACATACAAACACATGGAACAGCCATGGGAGCCAAGTTTGCTGTCAAATATGCTAACATTACGTGTACACCATAGTAAGCAGAATGTTATCAACATGGATGGGCAGCACTCCATCCACTTAGTTAGATACATAGATGACATAGTTTTCATTTGGAACACCAGTGAGAACGAACTACTTGAATTTCACGCACACATGAATAAAGAGCATCCCGCAATAAATTTGACTTGGAATATTCAACAGAAAAAAATCCCATTTTTGGACACAATGGTATACAAAGAAGATAACAAGCTTAAATAGGACCTATACAGAAAACCTACAGATAAACAACAGTATCTTCACAAACAATCAAGCCACCCTAAAAACACAAAACATTCCATAATCTAAAGCCAAGCATTAAGATACAAACGCATTATCACAGATCCCACTAGATCAAAACAACGCACACAGGAACTCACAGATGCATTCATCCAACGGGGATAGAAAGAGACAGAAATTAAAGCCATCATAGAAAAAACCGAGAACACACAAAGAGAAGACATTCTTTACAAACAACCCACACAAAAAACAGCCTAGGTCAGCTTGCATACTACAATACCACCCATCATTAGAACACATAGGCAAATCCATTCGGACCTACTGGGAAAAGTACATCTTGTCTTCACCAATCTTAGCACCAATTTTTCCCAACTACCCAGTAGTAGCATTCAAGAAAAATAAAAGCATTAGGGACCACCTAGTCCACTCTAGCCTAATTAAAATAAAAACTCCAGATGCTAACAATAAGATCGTACCGACACCAGATGACACTCACGACATAGTAGGGACACTCCAACAATGCAACAACAGCAATTGCATCACATGCAAACACTACATGAACACTGCTGACAAATTCACCAGTTACGTCACTGGTAAAGACTACAAAATCACACACAAATGAGCTGCAATACCACCAACATTATTTACCTCATAGAATGCAAACAATGCAGCTCTCAATACATAGGAGAAACAAGTCAAACACTCAGCAAACGACTCACACACATATCCATGCAATCCGACACCAAACAGACACGAGAATCTCATGGCATTTCAACCATCCAAGACATTCTATGAAGACATCGCGATAAGACCAATTGAAAGAATTTTTACAGATAACAAAAAAACTAAGACTAAACAGAGAACACTACCGGATCAAAGAACTCAAAACGATTCACCCCGTTCGGAATAAACAAAAAAGCATAACACACTCACTCACTCACTCCCACACCCACCCACCCACCCACCCACCCAACCACCCACTCACTCACTCACTCACTCACTCTCGCACTCACTCACTCACTCATGCACTCACTCGCTCACTCACTCACTCGCTCAACTCGCTCGCTCACTCACTCACTCACTCATTCACTCACTCACTCACTCACTCACTCACTTCACTCACTCACTCACTCACTCACCTCTCGCACTCACTCACTCACTCACTCACTCACTCATGCACTCACTCGCTCACTCACTCACTCGCTCACATCGCTCGCTCGCTCACATCACTCACCTCACTCACTCATTCACTCACTCACTCACTCACTCACTCACTCACTCACTCACTCACTCCCTCGATCACTCACTCACTCACTCACTCACTCACGCACTCACTCGCTCACTCACTCCCTCACTCACTCACTCCCTCACATACTCACTCACTCACTCACTCACTCACTCACTCACTCACTCACTCACTCACTCACTCACTCACTCACTCACTCACTCACTCACTCACTCACTCACTCACTCACTCACTCACTCACTCACTCACTTCACTCACGCACTCACTCACTCACTCACTCACTCACTCACTCACTCACTCACTCACTCACTCACTCACCCACTCACTCACTCACTCACTCACTCACTCACTCACTACACTCACTCACTCACTCACTCACTCACTCATTCACTTCACTCACTCACTCACTCACTCACTCACTCACTCACTCACTCACTCACTCACTCACTCACTCACTCACTCACTCACTCACTCCCACACCCACCCACCCACCCACCCACCCACCCCCACCACCCACCCATCCACCCACCCACCCACTCACTCACTCACTCACTCACTCACTCTAGCACTCACTCACTCACTCACTCACTCACTCACTCACTCACTCGCTCACTCGCTCACTCGCTCACCTCGCTCGCTCACATCACTCACTCATTCACTCACTCACTCACTCACTCACTCTACTCACTCACTCACTCACTCACTCCCTCGATCACTCACTCACTCACTCACGCACTCACTCGCTCACCTCACTCCCTCACTCACTCACTCACTCACTCACTCACTCACTCACTCACTCACCCACTCACCCACTCACTCACTCACTCACTCACTCACGCACTCACTCGCTCGCTCGCTCGCTCGCTCACTCACTCACTCACTCACTCACTCACTCACTCACTCACTCACTCACTCACTCACTCCTCACTCACTCACTCACTCACTCACTCACTCACTCACTCACTCACTCACTCACTCACTTCACTCACTCACTCACTCACTCACTCACTCACTCACTCACTCACTCACTCACTCACATCACTCACTCACTCACTCACTCACTCACTCACTCACTCATTCCCTCATCACTCACTCACACATAGAGGTTTGACGGAAGTTTGCAGACTGGCAGGTATGCATAGGTAACTATGTAAATACCTGGGTCGGCGTTTTTAAATACGTAGATTCTATGAGCTCAGGATTCAAAGCTTCAATCAATTCTAACAACGCGCAAAAAGTGGAGAGGGGCTTTATTTGAACTAAAACACATTTACTGAGGTAACTGCAAATCTTCGATGTTTGTTCATTAAGGAACATTATAAGCCCTCTTCTTATATGGCCACGGAGCACGCCTGGTGCTGATCCAAAACAAAAGCTAAGTGTAGTTGCAGTTCAAAGATCCATGGTTGAAGTTCCATAGGTTTACATTGGGAATGGAAAAGCTGATTCTCGAAATCTTATAGCGTTGATCATTGCAGGTCACCTGGACCCTAATGGATATATAAGGTGTCTTCTAACATGCTATTAAAGTGGTATCATGAAATGGGCGTTACGTAGGCCAAACATGCAAATTAACATCGTCGTGTCGT
>CM067374.1:113692985-113771797 GCA_034401795.1 Chaetoderma sp. LZ-2023a | reverse complement strand
TATTTAAACATTGAAAAACAATAAACCAAAATAGCCCCCAAAATGCCACTGGGAAATCGCTTAAGCGCAGTAACAATGAATTTTCCTAAAATTGGTATGTTTCTAGGGTTTTCTAAGTCGCTGAAGACAATAAAAGCAAATGGAATATCGTCAAATAAAATAATAGTGATGAAGCTGTTCGTTGTTATTTAATTTACATAGTTTTATTGGTGATAATCCTAACGAGCATGGCTGACTGAAATGGATATTTTGTCTTTCTAAATTAAAGTATCGCGCAGAATTTTATGATAATAGGATAATGAAAGGTGCATATTCAAAGCAAAATTCATGAAAATAAACATTTTGAAATTATATACTTTTAGAGGCTTAAAATGTGTACCTCAATGTAATGAAGCGAAATAAATTTTACCATACGATGATTGTACTAAATACATTTCGTAGCTTTAGTTGTGAATTTGAATTAGGGACTCGTGCCTCTAATTCAATTTGGCTACTTAAACATTATATTAATTTATATGTAATGAAATCATCATATTCTGAGAATTATTTCGTTTCATTGCACATAGTAACACAAGTTAAGCCTCTAAAGGTATATAAGTTTAACAATTTCATTTTGGGCCATTCTGCTGTGAATATGCACCTAAAAACTATACATTCTATCATATATTCTATTTTTTAGAAACCATCCAATGGAGCCTATAGCAGTTGTGAAGTATGAGCGAACGGTATCAGGTACATTTTAATCTCATTGCTTGTTGTACGAACAAAGAACGCGAAAATGGGAGAGTTTACAAATTAGCACTGAGAAAGGAAAACAACGTATTCACAATGCCTTGAAGGAATGGATACAACTATGTGATTTTGACGCATTTCTTATCAGGATTTCCGAACTAAATAATAATGATTGGTCATTAAAGGAATGCTAATCTCATCTCAAATGTTATATTGCACCGATAGATTATGGTTTATAGATTCCATTTCATTCACATCATGCCCCATTCCCGTTTCTGTGTCACAACTATCTGCTTTGTAATATCACGTAGATGTTGAACATTGATCGCCAACATTGTGTCTCCTCAAACGATAGTGCGCGATGTCAGGTAAGTGTCAATGCATTATATTCTTTATTATATAACACTCTTTTCGGTGAATATTTTGAAATTAAGTTGACTGGGGGTTGTTGCTGCCTGTGGCAGACACGCTAGGTCGTTTGTGATTGGCTGAAAAGTAAATCATGACAGCCTTCATAGGGTGTATACATGTAGCCACATTTAGCTACCAAAGCCTGCGTGTCTTTTTATAGCAGCATGATAATAAGCGTACAACTACCTGCATAGTTTATGAGTGGCACATTAAATCAACTGAATAGCTATCAAGAGCTGAGATTAGTTATCCTTTAACATTGTTATGGCATAGATCATTCTAAGGTAACTTTACAACGGAAACTAGAGCACACTGACGCCATCATAAACAGAGCACGCTTAGTACAGAATCTCTTTGCAGCACTATATGAGGTCAATCAAGATAATCGTGTGTTATATACTTGAGCTTATGCATGTTCTCTCGGGATTCCAATAGAAACTGATTGTCTCTGAAATGTGTTAACGTTTAACATGACTGACAAGGTACTTAGCTTAGCTGTATATGATTTGATCACGCCTTTGAGATTAGTAGGAGTAGTTGGAGACCATTGTGCGGCCAAAAGAAACCATTTGCATTGTTGGGTAAGGTTTAAGATAGCGATTGACAAACTAACACAGATACGGATAATGTGTATGGCAGAAACTTGGATCAATTGTGTTCTGATCTTCGTCAAGAACTGGATCATGGCCGTATGTATGTTATGCCCCATGTCTGGCAGCAGTACTTAGATATGACAGTGTGTCAAATACAAGGGCAAGACATTCGTCCAGGTACTTATCGAGAAGACACAGTTTCTATGACAACGTACAGAAAACAAATTAACAATTTGTCCGAAGTACAGTACTGTTAAGCCATTAGATTCAACGGAGCTACTCCTACGTTACCCCAGTGACCTGAAGAGCGTAGCTATAACGCGTAAACTGGAGAACGATATCGCGGCAACAGGCACTGATACACCATCGTTATCTGACGAAGGCCCACTAAAACCTTCGCCAGGCGCGACACAATTTCCCCACGTCGTCCATACAGTTCTGCGACTACGTGCATATTTAAATGACACACCGGGATATGATGCTGCTTGGGATGAGATAAATACAGATCATGTATCTGACGTAATTCCCAATGGTGTATATTTGCTTCTGAGTGCTTTACTTGGAGGATAGGCATTGCTTGAGATGGAGGATAACACTGAACAAGATAATTTTATGGGAGTAAAACACAACATCTAACAGCAAAACGTTAACACCAAAACACAGTAGAAAGGCGAAGTGATGGGTGAGGGGGGGCTGTTCTGATTGTCTGACAGAGCCATGAGGTGCATATTAGGTCAAGGGGCGTGGCCTAATTTTATCGATTTTTAAAGGCCCACATACCTGACCATATATGATATGACATCATACATTTCTCAACAAATCAGAATAGCCACCCTTCCCTCCGCCGCATGCTCGTGGTGTACATATTGGATCTATGCCGATGATTGACAGGTGTAATGTGCCATGAATATGTTGCGGCGTGGACTCATTTGCATATTAGTGGCGTCTTATACAGTCGTCATTGTTCGAGGTGTTGAGATATCGGCCATGTTTGATGGGCCTTGGGAGTGTTATGGGTATGAAGAGGGTTAAGGTGTGTGTGCCAAGTGACGGATTGTGTTACCCTCGCTACCTCTTAGAGCGGCCGCTTATTCTGTTGCCGATGTTTGGCCTGTAGCGTTATTGGAAGGTAATGAGCCCTGCCAATGTTATGGTAACTGGGACACTAGGTCAAATATTGATAACGACATAACTTGCTGCCAATTGAGACAGCCGCTTCTAGAGTAGCCATTGGGAGGGCAATGAGCCGTGCAAATTATTAGGGGTCTGGGTGTCAGGAGCTCTTTATTGTTATAACCCATTCAACTAGTACTCTACTACTACTCCTACTACTACTACTACTACTACTACTACTACTACTACTACTACTACTACTACTACTACTACTACTACTACTACTACGACTACTACTACTACTACTACTACTACTACTACTACTACTACTACTACTACTACTACCACTACCACTACTACTACTACTACTACTACTACTACTACTACAACTACTACTACTACTACTACTACTACTACTACTACTACTGCTTCTACTACTACTACTACTACTACTACTACTACTACTACTACTACACAATATTCAACAGCTTACCTGTATTGCTTTCTGGAAATTGCGATTTATAGAGTAAAGGGATCGATTGATCCCAATGTGGGAGAAGTTTGGTTGGAGTTTATCTAGAGATAGACGGGTCATAGCTAACACTGGGTTCCTGCATTATGACGAGTGTGCGATTGTCATAGTGATCGTATTGATTTGTATATCATGGTATCCAGGAAGCGTGTACGGCCCGCTTCGCATCAATGCCCCTAGTGAACGAGCTTTATCAGGACAATTACTGTAGTTCCTCTCCCCTAAATATGTTGCCGATTATAACTACAGCCTGCTGCTAGTTCTATATGTGATACCTGTACATTCGATAAGAAACGATATTCAACTGTTTTTTTTGCTCTAAAATAACAAAGAACCAGCCTTTAAATCCCAAAGACAACATAAGAAAAATAATTTACAATGCAGGAAGTATTCTGTTGATTGTTCAAAGCTCGTTTGCCTGGAAGATGGTGGTGCCCATGACAACAACCAAAGGCAGCACCATGTTCCTGCCAAATTATTTTCAAAATATTCGGCAGCTTGTCTGTACAGTTACCTCGAAATTGATATGCTGTGAATTCAGAGTTCACAGAGTTAAATCAGTTGGCGTGTAAACGAACTAACCTCATGTTTGTGACATCGATTTGAAAATGAACCTTTCCATTTTAGCTATGCCCCGCCCATCCCTAGCTAATGTCCGTGTACACATAGCTGATTTTGGGATTTATCGATCCCCGAATGCCATGACTATCAATTTCCTGGAAACTATACAGTTAATTTATTGAATATTTTGTAACTAATTTGACTGGGTTGTAGCTTCCAGTCAATTTAGTTTCAAAATATTCAACAACATGTTTATGAAATAGTAGACACATACAATTCGTACAATGTGTCGGAATATTAAGAGTTAAAGACGGGCCAAATGCACTCATTTATGAGGTAATGATTATGACGTCGTCATACACGCCGCTTAGCTGATTAATACGTCATATGACGTCAGATGACAGATGGATACTCTGGAAAAGTGAATTGCATCAGAGAAGCCTATTAGATAGACACTTACTGCATGCATGTGCTAAAGTATTATCGCTCAAACACGTTCTTTTGATTTAGTATTATACACTAAGGCCAGACCAATTCAATATTTTGTTTTTCAAAAATTCCCACCCAAAACAAAAGATCGGATATGGGAAAATAAGAATAATGCACAATTTCAAGCTCAGAACATTTAGACTATTGCACGATTACTCCATTCATCATGCTAATTTTCAAGATTGATCAAGAAAATCCACCACGTTTTCTCAGCGAGTTCACATTTGCAGGCCTTGGGAAGACAATTCTTATTTTAATTTGCCCCAGGAATGGCTAGCTCGCTACATGATCCAGGTATTCCAGTGGTAGATTATCAAAAATAGTCTTCTCGTGACCGGCAAATGGATTTTTCTTATGACCATTGCAAAGCCATTTGGCCTGCTTGACCATTACAGTTTTAACAAAACTACAGAGCACAAGGCGCTACAGGGAATTCTGAGAAATTCCGAATCATAAGACTTTGACTGCACAAAAGTGTTACATTTGAATGTTGAAAATAATGCCATATCATTCTAGCATTACTTCTTTTCTCGATATGGAATAAATTAATTTAGGAAGGTTTTTTTGATACCTAGAGACAGACACCCGACGACAAAGAGAATCTGCAAAATCATTATATTGAACTGTTATGGTGTCGTAACGATGTTTAATTGGATAGCATCTAAACCAGAAAAGCGGGTTTAAGAATCCATAGTCCGAGTCTCAACCGACTATGTGGTAAATATTAGGACATTGCGGGCCGTTTGGTCTGCCTGAGAAACTATCGCCTGGCCGGTCGAGATATGGGGCAGACCAAGACGAATGAATAGACCTTTCCGGTATTAGCTATGCCCCGCCCACCTCTAGCTAAGCTCCACACACAGTTCGCCGTGTTGAGATTGATCGATCCCCGAATGCTTTGACTATCAATTTTCTGAAAACTGTACAGGTAAGTTGTTGAATATTTTGTAGCTAATTCGACTGGGGGCTGTTGCTGACTATTTCGGCAACAGCGCCCAGTCAAATTAGTTTCAAATTAGTCAACAGGATATTTATTAAATAGAAAAGACATACAATTCGTACAACAACGCATAGTCCGTCTTCAACTAACCCTTCATGACGTACTTATCCACGCCATTATGACGTCATAATGTCTTCATTGATTGTGATAACATTCTATACGTCAGTTATGTAACCCGAACCCAGCCAACAGGATACACTCTCACCACCTTTAACCTCTGACATATCTCCTTAAATCCGCTCGTGAGCCCCCATCTGCATAAAGCAGAGATGAAACATACAAAACATTAGCTAGTGTCTAGGTTTGCCTGCTGTGAGTTGTTATTCTTACTGGAGTTTAGATACTATTATAATATGTCTGCTAAAATTGCTGAGAACCACACAACAATGCCTAAGTAAATGATATTGAGATTTATTTTGAGATATTAAGTGATTAAAATGGGTACATATGTATGAATGAATATATATGATAAAGGTTATGTACAGTTATGAAGAGAGGCTAAGTGATATTAAATATCACGTGTGCATACGATATTCAGAAGTTGATGACAAATAAGAGTAATCCAAGTATAACGAGGCTCGTTACACAATATAACTTCCTAAATATGGGCTCCAGCAAATTCTGGGGCAGAGCACAATATATATGGTTTACAGATTCGGAAAGCCCGTCGAATTTTGGTTGTCAGATTTGGCGGGAACAAGTAATTAGAAAGGATGATAATGCACCTACTCGGTACACTAAAAGCGCCATCCTATCTTGGTCGTGAATTACGCGCTCTGTCAAAAATAGTATTAAGCCCGCGCATATATATACATTTATATATATGCGCGGGCTTAATACTATTTTTGACAGAGCGCGTAATTCACGACCAAGATAGGATGGCGCTTTTAGTGTACCGAGTAGGTGCATTATCATCCTTTCTAATTACTTGTTCCCGCCAAATCTGACAACCAAAATTCGACGGGCTTTCCGAATCTGTAAACCATTTCAAAATCGGTTAAGAAATGGCTGAGTTATCTACGCTTTTTGATTATCTTCAAAATATTGCCGTGACGTCGTAACCATGTGTACGCAGACATTCTAGAATGTTCTAGAACATTCGACTGCATCATTATTAGCTACGCGCTGATTGGCTAGTGCTCGACCGATGATTGGTTGAAACCTATGATGCCACGGGTAGTATAAAAGGAGATGAAATCCAGAACTCGAGAGCATCCTCGGCCAGGGGCCGAATAGGTTGGATCTGTGTCAGCTACTATCAGCAAGACAGGCATTACGCTGATTACTTCTGTCTCGGAAAGTTTCTCTTCCGTAGCCACAGCAGCAATCCAACCCACCACACTAAAAGCAATTTTGTATCTCGCATTTTTGGAACTTTGGAATATTGTTCACGAATACATCAAAAGCTAACTCGGAACACAAACTTGCAGCGAGGCCTTTCCCAGCCTGAATATGTGATTCTACAGATGTAGAGGCAGCGATGTTCTTTGGTGGATGACTCGCTGGATCTGCCGGCCACGCCAAAAAGTGGTCATCCAACCTACCCAGCACTGATCTTGTGCAGGTTTAGTTTAACCTTTTAACCGCAGCAAGTAAACTTTGCCTGGTACATATTCAGAGCTAACTGACGTACCCCGCACTGTTAAGCTTAGTTACATATCTTCATCCACATTCAACAACCCCCGATTATAAACGGGTTGTTACTAACTTCCATCCATACCATCGGTGTACGGGAACTTTCATCTTCGCAGTAAATGTATTGTATCTCTTACTGACTGCGTTAGACATTCTATATTGTGATTACAGTCCTGAGTTCGACCCGCTCCCATCCTGGACTGCATGCGGAAAATCCTGTTTGCGGGAACCGACGTGCGGGAACTTTCCAGCTTCCAGCGAATGTGTCAACTCACGTCACACAAAGGATGATGTATCAATTTCAGCAACACAATAGTCCATGCTTAAGAATGGCTACCGATTATTCAAGTAGCTATACTTAACATGTTAATTATTCCATAAGTTACATTTTCAATCATTATAATTTGTTTGTATAAATGGTCCCGATGACTAAAAAGAACCGCAACAGTCTTAGGACCGCTAGTTATAATTCCTGTATCTGTATCTGTTTAGAGTTATTCTTATTTTCTGTAAAGTGTTTTACTAACCGCACCATAGTAGGTTTCTCAACCTGTACTTTATATATTATTCTGAGCATTTTACATTGGATTGTTTATTCTGGTTAGTTTTATATATGGCAAGTAGCCATCAGTTTATATGTTTTGTTTATTTATAGACAAATATAAGACTGCAGTGTACGTAGGAAACACTATACAGCAACATTTATATATGCAGCATGTTCTCCCGCCACCAACAATTTTTCACTGAGGTCGCTGTCCGTGCTATGACTGTTAACTCAATTTCTTTGTTAGGAGACACATAGTGTACGCCTCTTTTCCGGGAGTTGCGATAATTTAGCCCTCCACTCCGGCAAGGTTGTGTACAATTTGTCAACAAACGTAATGCGCCTCATATGTATAAGTTATTGTCTCTCTTCATGTTCCACTAATCCTTATGGCTTCTTAATTATTTGGATGTCCCTATCCGCACCATGGACTGATCCTGTTCCTGGGAGAGTATTGGGGTTTCCGAGCGGTGATGACCAGGGTGTGGTGTCACACACATTTCCGCATATCTTCTGATACCTAGTAGTTAGTCATCCTTGCCAAGGTAGGAAGCATTGTGAACACATATCTTAATTATTATAGATCATCAAGGGAAGCCAGAGCATATGAGAGATCAGCCGATCCAAGGCAGCACTCAATCATCCTCTGAAATGTAGCAGGGCCATTGGTTACCCCTTGGGGAATCCTTGTGAACTGAAATAAATCGAAAGGAGAGACAAAATCAGTTTTCTACTTGTCAGACTCCTTCATGGGAATCTGATAATAACCACATTTGATATCCATCGTAGAGTACCATTTTGCACCAGAGAGACTTGCGAATGCTTGCTCAATTATGTATTCAACCGACGGTAGTCCACTGTTAGCCTAAGTTGACCAGACTGCTTCCTCACTAGACAAATTGCACTCGCATGTGGGTGGTGAGACTTCTGGATTATTCCAGCATCAAGAAGCTCTTTGATGTGATTCCGAGCATCTTCCAAGTTCCTTGGAGCAATAGGTCCGCAACGTTCCTTGAATGGTGTGTCAAGAGTTAATCGGATGGCATGATGAATCTGGTCTGTCAACCCTACATCAACATCAGTAAGTGAAAATGCATTTTGATTCATTCGTGGCAGATTCAAAGCTCTCACCTGCCATTCCATTCCTAGCTCTGGAGCAAACTTACAACCAGAAAAAATATCATTGCTGTCATTTATTGACATGGCATCTGCTTTATGAAGTGTATTATTGGTGGCTTCTATGTGCTGTTTATGAGTATCAGAGCCAACAGGCCGAACCCATTTTGGCAATGATAGCTTGGCAACTTCCATGTGGTTGACAACCCTTATGTGATGTTTGGACTGGTTCAACACAGGTACTTTTAAACGACATCGTACCGAACCTCCACAGGTAACCAATACCGATGTGATAGTAAAACCACTGGGAAATGGTTTTGAAATGTCATCACCAATAGCAATTGCTGGAATCACCTGGTCCCGGAAGATTGGATCAATAAATCCATAACCATTCAAGGAAATACTCTCCAGGATTGATAACAATTCCGCTCTTGCAGATAACATGGACAGAACCAACACTACTTTCTCCCGTCCTAATCTTGACCACATTCTCGGCTGAAGCGTGCACTTTGGAAATGACAGAAGACTGTTCAAGATGATAATCACCATCTAGTAACCTGGATAAAACATTTGTTCCTAGAGGCAAAGGAGTCTGCGAGGAATATTTAGTATCAGGACATACCAAAGCGTATTGCTGGTATGGTGGCAATGGAAAACTCTGAGAGGGAAACGTTAACCTCAATATATCCAATACATGGAATGGAGTGCCCACCAGCACCCTCAATGGACAGTGCAGTACCAAGTCACTTAATAGCAGAAAAAATGGCTCAGTGGCCGGTTGTAGACACTTTCTGAAACGAAACAGACCGGGGACCCAGTGTCAAACAGACCTGAAGACTCGACACCACACACTACAACAGCAGTTCCATACCTTTCACCAACAATACGTGATAGAAGATTGCCATCACATACGTCAACGTTTGCATTCTGACATGAAGGATTATCTCCCCTCTTTGAAATAAGATCAGGCTTGCCTGAAGAACTAGGAGCAAGTGGAACGTGATGACCTGATGCCTGTCCTCTTTCTGCCCGGACACCTCCATGGGGTGTGCCATGAGGTGGGCAATTAACTGCCCTATGTTCAAATTCTCCACACTCGACGCAATTCCCTTGAAAGACACGCCCGATGGGAAACTTACTGTACTTACTAGTCTCATTCATGTCTGTTCAAAACTGGCAAGCTGAGGCTGACCCTCTATTGACATTATGGCTGCTACTGGCCCTATTCTGGATGGTATCAAGAAGGACCTGAGTTTGTCGAGAAAGGGTTGATGCCCGTACCTCTCCAAGCCTATCCACATCCACATCTCTCCTCGAATCAACAGCATGCGAATTTGTGGCATAATGGACCTTTCTACCTATAGTGTTACTTTTGCTAGACTGGACAGACATTCTACTTGCTTTTTTCAGACTGTGAAATCTCCAAACTACTCACATCCATTAATAAGGAACAAAGGTTGGCTGTGTGTGGACTGAACCAATCCGACTTCAATGTCAATGCAGTCAGCAGGCTCTCATCTGTACCCCCCTCCCCTCCTAACCTGCTTTCTTAGCATGGTAAATTCTTCATCAGTATCAACTTCGCCAGAATCAACCACCCTCCTCAAAACTCGTTGTTCACCAAACCTTTCACCTGGCTTCTGGATCGACTCGTAAGATTTCATCAGTAGAGCATGTGAATCGTGTGTAAAACCATACAAAACACACGCAGAACATCAACAATCTGACTCAAGTCAACATATGGTCTAACACTACGAATCAAGCCAAAAGCTGGCCGTGACAGGCTTTGAATGATTAAACCTTTCTTCAAATTGACATTTGCATGGGAATCAGATATTAGTTGCTGAACTTGGTACTCCCAAGAATCAAAATCCAATTCCCCGCATATGGAACTTTCTTACCAGAAACTACCATTAGCCGGCGCATCCAGCTCCATTCGTCAAATTGATAAGTCGTTTCTAAACTCGTCGAAACGTCTACCACTTCATCCAACAATCTAATATTTTCAGCGTTTGCCATGGCTATTTAGCATGCAGTCAACACATTTTGAATGACATAGTTATATGTAAGTGTGATGTGTGTACTAATGATAAATTGAAATGCTATTGTTAAGTGGTTATCTCAATTTCTACAGACACAGATATCCTGGACGACGCCCCCATTTTGTAATCCAAGCGCAGTCAACAGGATATACTCTCCCAACCTTTAACCTCTGACCTCTGACCAAATCCGCTCGTGAGCCCCATCTGCATAAAGCAGAGATGAAATATACAAAACATTGGCTAGTGTCTAGGCTAGCATTCTGTGAGTTGTTATTCTTACTGGAGTTTGGATACGTATATATGACAACGGTTATGCACAGTTATAAAGAGAAGTTAAGTGATTTCTAATATCATGTGTTCATACGATAGTGGCGTAATCGGAAGTTGATTACGAATAAGAGTAATCCAAGTATAGCGAGGCCCGTTACAAAATATAACTTCCGAAATATGGGCCCCAGCAAATTTTGGAGCAGAGCACAAGGTACATAAAAGACTAATAACAGGTAATCCACATGGTAGGGAAGGTGAACGTTATCCAGCTATGACCCAGTACCGAGAGAGCAATTGAACCCTCCTTATGAAGGTTGCGTGGTGATACAAAATACTAGTACACCCAGACGGTATTTGGGAAAATGGTGCTGTCTCATTCAATCCAGGTGTTTGTGTGTAGATGGCGTGAACAGCTGATGTACAGTTGATAAACACCGGTGCTGCTAATAGCCAGGTGATGGAAATAGTCAGGTGGCGCAAATACTCAGTTATTGTACAGTTGGTGAACACACGAGACACTAATAGACAGGTGGTGCAACTCGTCAGGTGGTACAATTCCACTGGTGGTATACATAGTCAGGTGGTGTGAATACTCAGGTGGTATGAACAGTTATTGTACAGTTGGTGAACACATGTGACGCTAATAGACAGGTGGTTCAAATAGTTATTATACAGTTGTACACCCAGGTGATGCTAATAGACAGGTGGCGCAATTACTCAGCTGGTGTGAACAGTCAACTTACAGTTGATAAACACAGGCTATGCTAATAGACAGGTGAAGCTAAAAGGCAGGTGGTACTATTACTCAGGTGACGTTAACAGTTCATATACAATCCACAAATGGTATCTCTAGCACACAGGTGATATGAACATTTCATGTACAAATCCACAAAACAGTATGCCTCACACACGGCTCCAAGACCACAAACTCATGTCCTGGGTCTAATCATTATGGCCCTCTCAACACTGAATACGTCCACACTCAAACGAAAGTAGTTATATATATATATATATATATATATATATAGGGTGTTTCGAAACAGAACATGGTTGGAGCTACCGATCCATGATCCGCGGCTACAGGAGGGAACTGGGCTGTTAACACAGAGGCGACTACACGAGGCTGACTGTTTTAATCTGTGGGCCGGCACCCCATAGGAAAAAAAGCAAATTTTATGTGAATTAATGGTCACCGAAATAAGGTAGGGCCCACCGCAACCAATGCGGGTGAAACCCGGTGGGGTGGGAAGTATTCAAGCACAGGAACGCGTCCATTATATATATATATATATATATATATATATATATGATGGACTTACGAACTGTTGAGGTTCAGGGTGGTATCACATGTAATGAGAATCGGATGTACATCATTGTGGGCTGTCAGAACAGAGGTGGCTACAGGAGGCCGACTGTTGTAGACTTGTTTAAGCAGTGGTAGCAACGGATCGCTGATCGGCGGCTATAGGAGGGATGTGGTTCACGATGTGGTGGGAGCCAACTGTTGTAGACTGTTTTAATCAGTGGTAGCCACGGATTGCCGATCGGCGGCTACAGGAGGGAAGTGGGCTGTCAAAACAGAGGCGACGGCTGGCTGCGATGTATTTTACAGTGTAGGGCCCACTGCAACACCCCCACCCACCACGCTCCACCCCAATGGGCCCCCAGCAGGCATTTGCTGAGTTCAGACCATACCAGGCAAGTATACAAATTCAATTTAGACCTACAACATCATAAGTTTATTCAGGCCAGACAAGTACTAAGCTTCCACTACAAATCCACTATTAGTAAAGGGTGATAACATACAAAATCCCCCTATTAGAGAAACGCACTTCCTAAGCATATTTTGCAATATATTTTATGAACTATTTGATGAGACATCTTATGAAACATGTTGTGAAACAACATAACCACAATATGTAAATCCTCTGGGTTGAAGATATTATTTCTGCTCTTCAAAAAGCTGAACAATCAGGTCTTCATGTTTTACACATCGACTGGGCCCACATTCGAGCTGGGAAACATAACGTTAAGTATGTGAATGTCTTTATCGTGATAGATGGGCATCATTATCCATTACGTTACCATTTTGATGGAGAGAAGCATGTAGGCCACTTAACAGCATCCCATGGTCGGAATTCCTCTTCTCAACTTCAAGTTCAGCAATATCCAATCTTAGAGTATGAAGGGGTTGCTAAGCCTGATGAGAAAACCAGTAATCTATGCACATTGTTTAACAATATAACAAAGCTTTCTCTGATGAGGTCTATCGGATGATCCATGAAAAACATATTGGAATCATCAACACATCAATCACACCGCCTAGCTTGAGAGTAGTCAACATGGCTCAGGGTCGAATCTCAGATAAAGCGGCTGCAGACAACCCCGCCCTACCCTTTCTACACCATAGCAGTGTCAGGTAGACTCAATTTGCTCATGTGTGTGAAATTGCTTGTAGATGTTATTCCGCAGGTGATCATGGAAGGGACTGGACTGGGGCTCATCTCGGAAGTGGGCCCACTTGGCATCTAATATCATGGCTGTCTCAGTCGTCCTGCCACCCGCACTCAGTACTGTGGCAACGAGAACAGATACAAGTAACAAAAGGTGCTAACATGTTGGCTTTATATATGGAGGGTTAAACCAAACAAGGTTATCCCCTCGAGAAATATCTGTGTCAGATCGAGCTCTGTACTGACCTCGATACCGATCTTCATCCCATCAGGGGCGGGTCTTAGTTGCTTACCTTTACCACCAGCTAGAAGCCGCAGTTCTATCACAATAGGTGTTGTTTGTGCACTTGTGAGCCCGTTACGCCCGAGCAGCTTAACTGAGCCCTTCGACTTCGAGGAGTGTAACACACCCTCTATCCGCAGGATGCCATCCTAAATATCGATGGCTTCCTCTAATCCATCAAAGGGGCAACGCAGCAGGAGCTTTCCAGCAGTGACCCCAGTCGTAGCACCCACTGCAACTAGAGTTGTGCCCTGTCCTATATAGGTCAGGAAAGATATTCCCCGGTTATAAAGCTTCTGGACCATGCCATCCTTCTTCACAATGGTGAAGAGTGGGGTGACCTCCAGGTCAATAACTGCTGGAGGTCTTTATAGTGGCACCCATGCTCGCCACCTACGACCAGGTCCAGCGCGATACTACACCGCATTCTTTTCGAACAAAACCTGCAGCTGTTTCACCAGGGTCAACACCACATCATCATGTGACATTGGTGGGGTATGCCTCACGGTCGGCTCTAAAACATGAAAGCTGAGATTACCGTTTAGATTGTTAACATCCTCAACCTTGCCTGGTGACTGCTTTATCAGGGGATGGAAAATGAACTTCTTCTTCGGGAAGACATAGCGGAACACTATTTTGTCCCCATCTCTCTCTCGACCCAGAGGTTCCTTTGATACATCCTTTAGGTCAGTGAGCAGCTCAACACCGTCTCCATTAACAGGATGGAGGGAGAATGTCTCGGAGTCTGCTTTATATTGGAGTACGAACAACTTGCAATCACTTTCCTTAACCTTGGCAGCATCAACGTCGTACACATCGACGAGATCAGCTAAACCAGTTGAGTGCGCGAATATGGGCTCCATTGTATATATATATTTATATATATATATATATATATATATATATATATATATATATATATATATATATATATATATATATATATATATATATATATATATATATATATATATATATATATATATATATATATTTATATATATATGGTTTAAACGGGGTGCCATGATGGTTATGGCAGAGTACTATGCACAGGACCTGGTTACAGATCTCCTTAAACCATGGAGCTCATTCCAACAAGATGGGGAGAATCTCAAGGCAGGCGCCATCGGCCTGGGCCATATCATGGTGAATGGCCCAGCGAATGCAACAGCAAAGCTCCAACTACCCGACGTAAAGAAGTGGGAATTCTTTGGCCTACCATTTAAGATCACATAATACGCATGGCTGCTCGAGATTGCATCATATGGATACTCGAGGTGCTAGACACTGCGGGTACTGACACAGGCCCTATGCGTTACCTTCTCAGCTGTTGTTGGGAGTTCATGCTTGACGCCTATATCGCATCCTTCATATCCGCTGGCGGTACAATGCTACCCACACAGCAGGCAAAAGAGCTGGTACCGGAGGTACTGCCATTTAATCTCCCAGATATAGACGAGGCTACAGCCACACAGGTGCTCGCCATCCTTCATGCACATGTGCAACATGTCAGTGCCATATAGTAGTAGACCAAATGATGCCGGTCAGGTGGGGCTGATCATTGCTGCATCAGGACACAGGGAAAACATCTTGCTATGGGCCCTGCTCGCCAAACATCTTCAGTCTCGATACACCCTCCCACTGTCCGACTCTGCCGCTGAGGCGATCGACAATAATGATCATTGGTACAACGGTCCAATCACCAAGATGCACGACCTGCAAACACTGATGGAGACTCTGCTCGTGGCTCAACTAACTGAACCACTGATTCTAGTTATCGACGACCTCGCGATGGACCGGAAGACAGTCACATACCTCAGCAACATCACCAGATACATTCGGCACACCAGGATCACTGTCTTCGACCTCTTTCAGAAGTACACCCATGAGATATTGCCAGATATCCGCCACAATGCGAGGCTCTTGTACTTTAGCTCGAAGAGTGGTCGTGCCCTGCTTGAGAGGATCACTGTCTTCGACCTCTTTCAGAAGTACACCAATGAGATATTTCCAGATATCCGCCACACTCCGAGGCCCTTGTACTTTAGCTCGGGAGTGGTCGTACCCTGCTTGAGACGATATATGCGCTGAGATCAGCCGGGATGTTATTTTCAGGTTTGAGGAACTTCGTCCACGGTTTCCACTGCTTCGTCCGTAGATTCCGCTGCCCCAGAGGGTTTGGGTTGGTGTTTCTGAAACTCTATCCACTGAGGATCAGATACTATGGCTCTCTTCTTCTGAAACTTCTCACGGAAGATCCACTTCGCCCATGCCTTTTTAGCATTTGCCTTGAGGGGAGTTTTGATGAGGTAGTCCTGGTAGTTAATCTTGGGGAATATTATAAATGCTGCCTCGTCCCTCGCCAGCCATCCGCGCCCTCTTTCTTTGAAGATGTGCACAACGGCCTCCTTATGGCCGGCGGCCAACCGCTCCTCTCTACCTTCGGTATGGCCGGTGGCCAACCCAGTGGCATGTCAAGCCACATGGCCCTCAGTCACACGTGTACTGATCTCCTCTCGGAAGTAATCTATGGCCCAAGCCTGTATATCATCCACCATCCGGTGTTCGTCATCAGTGTGGATATCGAATACGCCATCCCACTTCCCTACCATTAGGAGATCTTTGGGATCAACCCTAGCCTTCTGGATAGCTAACATTGCAGGAATCTTAGTGGGTGTCCTGCAGAGATCTAGTGACCTACCCTGGGCACTGTCAAACTTCCAGTAGAGCATCCGAGTCAATAATTCCTTCGTACTATGGGCCAGTGTGATCCCCTCTATGGCAGTCAGTATCTCTGCATCGCACAGAGGTTGGACCTTGGCTAGTGCATGGATAATGTTGGCGTCACGAGGTCCAGTTTAGTCTATCCTCTACACATGCCAGGATTTCTCAAAGAAAACCAACCTGTTTGCACGTGCAAATATTCATTTCTCCTCCAGCTCTGGAAGCGTAAGCATGCACATAGGGCATACTATTCACGGCAGTACATTCGCCAGTCTGTATTTCAATACTGTCCAGAGAAAGTGTGTCAATGTTCAGGAGAAAATATGAGAAAGCTTTTATGATTTTGTGAAATCTTGGTATTTGTTTTAAAGAAATATGAATAACTGTTATTTTGTCAGTCTGATTGTGTTCTTAATGTCTTTCCCTTGGATAATGCCTTATTTCGCATTATTCCGCAACCCCGTAAATTAAGTTGTATACAGCTAACTCAAAATCTATTTGATCTATGGATATCTTAGTAAACACACCCTCATTCTAAGAATGCATGGCTATTTAACCGTTGTTCTACATCAAGCACTTATGCTCGAAGATAATTAACTGACTAACGTGTAATTTGAGCTAGTGAATAATGAATGCTGTTAGAATATACAGTATGCTAGGCAGTATTACATTGGTTTCCTGTTATATAACGATGGCGATTGTGCAATACCAATACACAGTTTCTGCGAATTTATGTGCATTCCCCTAAGGTAAATACAGGTCTATTCTATTAATCATTGTAATTGTCATCCTCCTCCTCATTATTATCACTGTTATTTTCAATATTCGCCACTAGTGTGCCATTATCTTGCTCAACAGGATCGGTACATTTTAGGCTATTTACCATGCAGTAACATTTCGTGGGTAAACAAGCGCGTGTACATCTGCATGCCAGTAGCTCAAGTACCATGTCAAGGGCTGGGAGTCCACCCATCCAATGAGCTGTTAGGCCACTTCCATCACTGTATACATTCCAGCCAAAATCCTGAGGATTGGGTGTATCTTGGTATTGAACCAAACATTGTCGCCAAATACGCGCTTGATAGTTTGCTTTAAGTATGTGCTTTCTGAGAGTATCTTGGCAAGGTGGTAATAGTTCCGAGACTACATTTCATTTTCTTGCACAGAAGATGATGTCTCGCAACTCATTCACCTTTGTTATTTTCTTGGGTCCATACAAAGCACGGGTAAATGCCTCGAGTTCGTCGTTAAGCTCTAGAGAGACTTGGCAGTGGGTACCTAAAATAGTGAATGCTTGCTGGAAACATGGGTTCGACCGTACCAGTTTTAATGCATTCAACTTTCCACGGCCAGCCATTGCTTCAAAAGTGTCGCATCCTGTAAATGAATGCAACCCAGGGAGTGCCGTACATACCTCACTACCAAGAGCAGAGGCAAGGTTGCTGACATCAACATGTCTAGCGCGCCTTTGTGTTCCACGTATACTGGAGCTGCTATTCTGCTTGAGTTTTCCAAGAACAATATCAGAACATCTGTATCCAAACAGCTTATGACAATTGATTGGATGCAAACAGTTGCTGCATGATCGGCATGCAAAACAGCCCGTGTATCCGCGTCTTCTTGATTTATTATCAAAGAAGGAACTTCTACACACTCATCGTCTGAAAATGTGTAGCATTTACATACGCAATGTACTTTAAGTATATTTCTGAATTTCTCACTTTTCCATTCACCACAAAGAAACTGTATAAGGCTTGTCTTATTGTTTTGGCTACATAAAAACAATCGCCACTGTTGGACTTTTTGACCTCTGGAAATGTTCTTTAGATAGATGGCCTCACATGCGCCTCTGTTCTTACTCCTCTAAATGTGTTTGATGGACAAGTTACGATAAACATCGAACACAATGTCAATTCTCTTGCTATGGAAACCTTCAGCAATTACCATTGTGAATAGTGTTTCAGCTAAATCGGAAAATGTTTTCTGAATGCCATTGACCTTTTGGACTATGCTCATGCCATCGACTATGCATGCGGATGGCTCAGGAATTATTTCTGCAAATGCAATACCCTTCTCTAATTCCTTGCCTAAATCTGCTTTGTTTGTTTTGCGCATTGCCCCAGCAGGCGTTGCCAGGGATCATGGAATGGGTCCTAGAGGATGTTGTAAAACATCCTTCATATCTAGCTTGTGGCTTTGTGCAATTACTGTCATGTGACCAAATAAGTTTCTATCAGCTTTAGTTATCACTTCCTTTTCTTTTGTCTTGAAAGCCTTGGTTTTATTCAGACTAGAAAATGTTTGAAGTTGTAGTCTAGGTAGTTGATCATTAAACTTCTTGATTAACGTAGCACTTAGACTTTGTTCACGGAATGCATTGTATGCATCCTCACCTTTTGAGTGAGTTTCAACCAAATCTGGAATTGTATCTATTCGGACACTCACGACCGTTGAAAGGTTGACAAAAGCTGCCATATTGTCACTAAACGGATTTATCCATTTATTTTCAAACATATCTAATACAGACGGCACATCTGACTCGCCCCTACATATCCGTGTGGGCGTCATGTCCGGATGACTGAAGGAACCTTTTGAAACAGAAACCATTTCCCTAAGCTGCCTGATACATGTACTTGTATAGTCTGCAATAAGGTAATACTTCTGTGTAGCTTCTTTGTTGGTGCTGAAGCCTTTTGTCCCGTCGGGTGTCTGAGTATCTTTATTAACATTTTCCTCAATTACCTGATCCATGGGGATTCAGGCAAATGTATTTTGAGATCCTAGCTGGACAGAAAAACCACCAGCACAGAGTTGTTTGTGTACTTCCGGGTGACTGTTTGACAGACACAACATATTATTTAAGTACCAGCGAAGGTACCGTGCATAATTAGTTTTATCATATGCAAAGCACTAAGGGATGATTTCTCGAATTGTTGCACAGTGTAATGACCAGTTACCTTCTCGCGATGCCCGCAGCAGGTGCAATAGAATTTGAACAAGATCAATGTATGACAACCAGAATGCTGACAAGCTTCCAGTGTCACTACGTAGATGATTGCGGTACCTGTCAAAATCAACAACAACCTTCACAAAAGCATAACTGACAACCATAGCAATGACTATTTCCTGAGATGTGTCATCATTTAAAGCTGCGATCGTCGACGATACGTCATCTAATGAGTTGCTCGAATCGTGCTCGTGGAAGTTTGATTGGACCCATTGATCAAATCCCTTTATAAGCAATTGCATGGATGCTTCATACACTAGCTTATGAAGTCGAACAGCCTGGTTGTAATGACGCCTCTCAATGACTGCAGAAACATATCCTTCTGCAATGATTCTGGTTTCAATACACAAATCCTGGAATCCAGCATCTGCAAATCGCTTGCCGATAATGGCACATAACATACAAGATGCGTGGACGCTTCCGAGTCATGCCACTATCAGTTTGAACTTCATATTGTCTTTCCAGATAACGCCAACGACCTTTGCATACATAGCCTGGTCAAATAAACACACACTCTCGTCAAAGTGTCCTTAATTTGCATCGTTTGACACACAACTTCATACACTGTTGAGAAGCTTGTTGCTGGGGCATCTATGGTTGGCAAATATCCGACATTGTCTTGAAACACAGAAGCCGTGTTGCGCACTTGCATAGTAAAGCCAGTCAAACTGCTCACAGCTTAGTGGACAGGTTCTATTTGACGTGTAAGTAACCATGCTAAGTCTTTCTGAAAGCCTTGCAGTTTGGGTCTTTCCAAATCTACTTGACATGTTTTAACAATAGGTGGCCCACATCTTTCGCCTGCATTATATGCTGATAGACAATAGGGTGCTATTTCCAGACTTCTTTGCTTGGTTTTCTCTATGACAGACATTGACTCTTCGATTTGCGGACCAATAATCCTTTGTTGGACAGCAACACCATTTACTCTATGTGTCGTTCTTTCTCCGGTAAGAGTTTCCTCGAGTCTATCTATATTGTCATATACGAGTGATGTAGGTATGTGTGAATAGATTTGTTCTGGCAAGTAAACCCCATATTCACTAAAGAATGCCACTTTCTGCAAAGCGAATGCTGTATCATATTTCTAGGAGCTTAGAGTATGATATTGAATGGCCAAGGCGATTTAACACTTTAATAAGTTCTACATTGCCAGTGAGGGGTTTTACAGCAAATGGTAGCAATGTATGTTTGGGTGTCATAAATTTGCCACATGTAACATTGTAGATTCTATCCTGCCCAAATGAATTTATGCATCTGCTTACTTTAGCAGATGTCGATTTAGAATCATCAACATCTCCAGTTAGAAGGCATTTAAGAAAATGTTGTACATGAGGAGGAATGCACAATGCATCCCCGTTCAGCTCTGATGGTGTTGATGGCCATGGAAGCTCTTGCTTTAACTCATTTAATTTGGCTCGCAAGTACAGCGCTACCTGTTCCAGACTTGTATTGATATCAGAAGTTGTGTTTATTTCATCTGACACATTTGTGTTCCCAATTGCAAGATCATAGATAGAAATGGTGTTTGAGAGTACCAGTAACTTGCCTTTGTCATTTGCAAAAAATACAAGAGATTTGCCAAATTCTGCTTCTACTCGCCTTCGCAAACATTTCTTCGTTTGATCAAGTACACGTGTTATCCCCATTTCTGTCATATATTGCACACGCATTGCGGCTAGTTCAATGGTTGTTGCAATTTGGCCTTTGTCAATGATCTCTATATTAAAACAGCTTTGTGGAAGCTTCACTCTCAGTTTTGGCATAATCACTTGTCTCCTCTACTATGTCGTGTTCGCCTTTCGTTGTTTTTTGTCTAGTATAATTTTTTATAGCATGAACTGTGATAGTGAGCTCCAGTAGCTACCATATCTTGACTTCAAGCAACGCAAGAACACGCGTACGTGTTTCTCTATAGCAGCGCTTCTAACTGTGCTATCTGCACGTAGTTCTTTACAAAGATCCAAAGGTTGTCGGATTGTTTTACTTTTGTATTTGCCTACTTGCATACAGAATATGCATTTAGCTTCTAACACCGATGCCTAGTGTTCTGGTTGACGAGACGAATGACGTTGCACAGTAGTGGAATCATCCTGTGTCTGCCCTCTAATGCGGTCTAGTGATTTCCTGAGTGTGAAACTACTCCGACATCTTCTATGGTAAAAGATATGAGGGATTTCTTCATTTCCTAATTCCTGTGCAATATCCAAAAGTACTGTGTGACCCCTTATGCGAGCTGCATTTAGCAAGGTTGGCCATGAGCTTATAACTTGTAGCGTAACCAGATGTGTATTGTCATGAGTGCAGTGTATACTACACTTCTCAGTACACGAGGGGTTAATACGCTTTGAGCATGACGGGCCAACTTCACCCCACCCGTCATGCATTTCCATTTTATATTATTCTTTTAAGCGGGCGTGCTAATGATTCAGTAAAGTGGTAGAGAAAATTTCTAAACCACGTGTTGTCAAAAATTAACAAGGACTATGCTCTACCGCTCGCGCTTAATGAATTTGACTCTCCCGAGATAAAATAACAAAGCTGTATAGTTGCTTGTAAATAAGTAAATTATAATTTACTTTTGATAGCAGTTTTCGATTATACACCGGAACAAATATTACAGGCCCTCATTTTACTTTATCATTAATTTTGGATGCGTACAATTGTACTAACAAGCTACTTGTTAGTGCTTTAATAAACAGAGATTTAAAAATCTTGATGCGTATTGCTTGAATGACAAATATTGTTTTGAGCGGTTATTTGCATTCCAATCTACTTGGTGATTTATAAAATAGGGGTGGATTAGACAAACTGCAATATCTTTGTGGGAAATTAACCGAGCGTCATCCCATGTATCTCAAAATGTGGTCAAGATATCGGGCGACGAGACTATTGCAATTTAATCGATCTGATTTTATGGAAAGTAATTATTTAACAAACTTAGCTGAAATGTTTGAAGAAAAAACACGAAAAAACCAGAAAATGTTAACATAAATTGTATTTTTCTATATAATATAATAAACAGTTATGTTATTTTTTTGCCAAATTATTAAACCCATTATACCGCAACAGTTCACGCATATATTTCTGTTTTCAGAATGAAATAAATAGGAAAATTTCATTTCGATAATGTCACTGATTTTGTCATACATTTCATCAGGTATCCTAACTTTCGTCGTGATTTCTCGAAAAAGCTGCCCTTCTAGTAAACTAGACATATTTCGCTACATAAAAATCATTACCGCGTTTATTCCCCACGAATGTTACCGATATCCACCCTGGCCCATGGACTAACACGAATATGGCGTCTAATAGTTTCAACGATTATGGAGTCAGGAAATTGCATGGTGGGTAGCGTTGCATGCTGGGTAGCATAGCATGCTGGGTAAATTCAATAGAAAACAGCAGTATCTGGCGAAAAACCCTTCTGGTCTAAACTACCCAGACATCGTTGTGGTACGAATTGTATGTCTTTACCATTAATAACAATTATATTGAAACTCATTTAACTATGCGATGTTGCTGTCATACATTCGGTCAAATTAGTTTCAAAATATTCAACCACTTACCTGTATAGCTTTCTGGAAATAGAGATGTAAATAATGCAGGTATCAATTGATCCTAACACAGACAAAGCGTGGGTGGAGCTTAGCTAGCGATGGCCATGGCATATAGCTATAACGGGATTCCTCCACTTGCGTCATATCAGTGTATGTTTTGAGGGATCATTGGTCGGTGGATCCACCCTTTCAAAAAAAGTTATCTATGACATAACATGCAACTAAGTCAGAGAATCGGCACATCGGTGCGCCTAGGGTGGGTCATGTCCTTCTTTATTCATGCCGTTCCGCAATACATCTGTGTCCCACATTTCGTCTGTCTCCTATAGATGTCCATGGATAGGAACTCCTTCTTGAGCTGATCCCCATCAAGATGGAGAACATATTATCCAGAGGTGTCTTACTCTAAAACATCTGCGAACTCCATCTCTACAGGGAGGTCCAGCATAGATACTGGGGGATTTGAGAGTGCCATGTCATTTAGCTCAAGATCTCGGGAGAGACAGTTTCCTGCAGCTTCAGAAATGATGGAATGGGTTACACATGTTTGCTGGTCCCGGTGTGCATTGTTTTTATCTTGCTCATACTCCAAAAGAATATTCGAGGTAGGCAGCGGTACATTTTTGGTACCAATGGGTTCATGCATTCACGCGTAGTGGATTAAACAGTATGGTGGCGTCAAAAGCCATCGGTACCGGTTGACTCTTTAGATGGAAAGAGAGGGAGGGAGGTGTGCCTAGGGTGGGGCAAGTCCTCCTTTATGCATGCCGGTCCATGGGAGAGAGAGAGAGAGAGAGAGAGAGAGAGAGAGAGAGAGAGAGAGAGAGAGAGAGAGAGAGAGGGATAGAGAGAGAGATAGAGAGAGAGAGAGAGAGTGCGAAAGGAGAAAGAGAGAGAGAGAGAGAGAGAGAGAGAGAGAGAGCGAGAGAGAGAGAGAGAGAGCGAGAGAGAGAGAGAGAGAGCAGGGATATATACGAGGGTGGGGGTGTGGGGTAGGGGCGGTGATGGGGGAGACAACAGTTTGGTGGCCTTATTCGCCTCTTTTGCGGAACGATGGAGAGAGAAGCGGGTACTCTATCCACTGTTATTCAGAGAGGAGAGAAGCTGACGAGAAAGAAAAAGAGTAGAGGGCGGTGCTAGCTGTTCCTCTGAATCAGTTGAGGAAAATGTAGTAGATGCCAGAATTCGCTATTCGCCTGTTGTCCTTCCATGTTTTATTGGGTTGCGCACAGTGCAGTATTTTGTGTGTAAGAATCCAATTCTACGGTTATGATATAGCCAGCCTGTGTGCTTCACGCTAACAATAGCCTACGGCTATCATTGCTTGTTAGGTTAGTATTTAGCATCCCGCCATTAGAGACGTCCCCTCGCTTTCGAGAGTACATAGGCCACTTCACAACAATAGTAACGCATCTGACGCATCGTCCTCAGTCCCGCATGATACGATAGTAAGATATGTTATGGTGGAGCCGATTTCTAGGCAATGCCGTAGCCATAATTAAGCAAAATAGACGCCCGGATTCTTCAAACACCACAATCCCTAAATATTTCTCAACGTAAAATCCATAACAATTTTCCCCTATACCTCTGACTAATAATCTCTATTGGACACTATGAATTATATCAAGAGGATATATCTTTTAAAGTTGTCTTCAGAAATGAAGATTATATCGGTACGATAAATATATCTGAAGTATGTTATTTGCTAGATATTTTATTTTAGAGCTCATTAATACTGGCTGCTAATCAAATATAACCTTAGCCATAGTTCAAATATTTACTCATGTACTGATAACACCCTGGACATGGTGGTTATGGACAGTTTAATTACCAAGCCGACCAAAATGGTTTCTGCAGAGCTTATAAGAAATGCCAATTTGCAATCCAATAAAATAGAACTTCTGAACATTGTGCAATAGAATAGTTCAGTTGATAACACTAAGTGAAAATTTCAATATTCTTTCACTTTTTATTTTCAACGAAACTTCACCATTACACGTTAAATGGCCTAACAGTTGTGTATGTTGAGTGTGATCTCTATAGTACACGTTGACGGGGCAATGCATGGAAACACACAATAGAATGGAGGGAAGTTCACCAGAATCTTAATTACAGATTTCTCATGTATGTGATATATACAGTAATGCGTAAAGTTATATTGCTGTTTATTCAGAATGTAACATGTTGTTTATATTATCGCCACTACACCAGTAATTTATATAAATCTCTCAAAGTTATAAGATGAAAGACACCTTCTGGAAGTGTAGCGAGGATTCTGGCAACTGCAGTTCACATGTCGTAACATAGGTGAGCAAAGTTTCATCACAGCCATATAGTAGTGTGTTATTTGACGTTTGGCGTGCAATGATTTCCATATATAGATATCATATGCTTACATTTGAGATTATTTTAGTCCAGGACACATACATCTTTGAATGTCGCTTCTTATTGACTTTAGCGCTAACATGTACACACTTGGGTTTACGCCGCTGTTGTAGGCGAGCAAATACGCGAGCGCAAGGAACACTGTATCCTGATATTTACCCTCGTTAGGGGCAGCTGTACGAAGCACGGCATATCTGTTTACTGGACACCATGCTATGAAAAATAATATGATTACTATGGCAACTGCACGTGCATCTGTGCTCTGGGATTTCTTTTGCGTATCTATGTTCTTAGATTGACAGAGAAGTTGCACGTACTTTACAATATGCATTGTTAGTATGGTGGCGCATGGTATTGTTGTGTTAAATACTAAATAACACCAATTTCTGATGATGACATCACCGGAAAATGCACATAATTGACGAGTAGTACCATCATATAATACATCAGAAGCACGAGACAGAATAATGATTACTGTCCATGCCAGAACACTCACACACCATAATCCAAGGCACAATTTGAGGACAACCCCTCTCGTGACTTTTGCCCTGGCGTTTAGAGGATAGCAGAGTTGATAGTATCTAAGGCATGAGAAGAAGGTCATGTGATACGTGCTTCCAGAGATCCCGCAACCTGCGATAAATATAAGCAGTTTGCACATTACAGTAGGATATGGCGCATTAATAATGGGATAGAGGAATGCTTCCCAGCCGGCAAATCCTAAACAAGACATGAAGTCAGAAATGGAGAGACTTGCTATGAACGTGAATAATGGAGATGTGTATTTTTTAGATGCGATTATGTAATAAAATAAGAATATGTTAAGTACAGCGCCGATCGATAGTGACGTGACTGGGAATTGTTTGTAGAGAAACTCAGGTAAGGGCTAATACAAGTTGTCCATGTGGCATCGCACTCGATTCGTTGCTTGAGCTTACTAATGAGGCATTCTTTAGCGTCATGGTATACATTTGCAGAATATAATATAATATCCAATATTACATTTGTAGACTAGAAATGTGGAATTCTAATGTTGCATCATTCAAGTAAGTTAAACTGATAGATCCACGAATTCACGTAGCCGTCTCTAGACTATATCTCTATTAAGTCACTCTGTGTAATTAACTGCATTGAATATTAGAGCACATCTGACTCCTATCTACCGAGTGAGTTTTATGACTATTAATCGCATTGGCTTGGGAGACCAGCCGAGGAACACACTCGTTAACTATGACAATGCGGCACAACACAATTATACTATTTTTTGTCTTACATAACACCAGGCATCCTGGGATGTAGTACACACTATAACATCTATGCAGTAGAATTCCCCTTTCGAATTTCAAATTTACTGTAATTACTATGACGTGTTCTTCTTCTTACTGGGGTGATTTCGCCAAACCGTATTGATGCTCTTAGTCTCTTTCATCTCTTGTCTGCATCAGATTAATGCGATTGTCAATCACATGTCCTCCGATGGCACGATTTCTCTTCATTTATTGTCGCACTTTCTTAAGATACAACCAAAGTTGTGGAACCAAATGAAAGTGGTTCTTTAAGAAAGGTGGTCGTAAGACCACCTTTCCTAAAGAACCACCATATTCTGGTCACAAAAGGCATATCATGTAGCATGTCACCTGCATTAAAAGACCACCTTTCTGTAGTAACTGAAGTTATCCACAGCTTAAGGTGGTTTCTTAAGCCATGTTTTATTATATTTTACATTATCAGGTAACATGCCGATTATAACTCTATATCATACATGTTTTACGTCCTAGCGTGGGGCACACGGCTATTAGTTAAAGTAGTAGTCAACTTGTCTACACAAAAAACCTGTAATGTGGGCTTTTGGACGGCTTGTTTTAATCACCAGCTATGTGCTAGCTACGTTAATACTGTTTAACACGCCGTGTCCTACTATACGCTATTCCAAACTACTGTGTCGTTAAGATGTCTATCGCTCCTTTATCAGTGATAAGGGCAGCTATATGTTATTTAGCATCAATGCGTTATCAGTCTTCTTTACACAATTAGCCTGGAAAACTAGGCGCACACCGATTCCAAACACACTTATTATATTTACTAAGCTGGTTCTTTGATACCCATGGCCGCTCTACATGCTCAGATGGGATTAGTTATCTTTATTGAGAATATACTTCTGGGAATTCAGAATGAAAATTGATAAGAACGGATTAAAGGTGCGCTGATAATGGGTAAAAGACAATGCGAATAGCTAACAAGAAAGAATTACTAGTGTAATGGGAACGCGATTATTGGTTGTAGATATTCTCGCTTAATACGCTTCGCAAATGTGTTCAAAGATTCGCTAGTATCTTGTCAAAGATATAGGAAGGGTCCCTCCCTATGCTATGCAGCTGCTTGTTCTTAGCAATCTTTAGACATCTACAGTACAGCGCATGAATAAGTTTCAAGACAAACACAGAAACATATTCTGTTGAATAGTTTAACCCTTTCCTGTGGAAACCGGCCCAAATCGGCCTCTGCAGTGGTATTGAGGAATGTCCGTTTACAGGCAAAGAGGAGAGTATTTTTTTTAATTGTACCACTGAAATGACTGGCTCGGTAACAGAGCCAACCATTCCAGTGGAAAAATGTTAAAATTACTCTTCTCTTAGCCTGCAAATGAACATTCAATAATTTTGATATTCTTGACAAAATTTAGACATTTAAAGGGTTACACATAATTGGAATGGAAGCCACCCTCGGCAGCAATGTCTTCCACTCCAATAATGTTCACAATATTCAATAGCACGTATTATTTTGCCTTGGAATGTTAAGTTATCTCTTAACTGAAGGCCTACTGTATGCGCTGTTCAACCCTTTAGTGTATTTGGACCGGTTTCGTCATGAAAGGGTTAAAGCGACATTAGCTGACAGACATAAAACATTTTTTGGGGGAAAATTCTATTTTAATCTGGTAATGTAATGCATTGTTACTGTATACTGTTGTTATACAGAAATTCTGGAGCTGTCACTCAGATTTGTTATTATTTGACATTTTGTAAAGAGTACAGCTCACCACAGTATCTTCGCAGGATAGAACATGCTAATCCATCTTGCGCTAGCTTAACGCTGTAATGGTCAAACTGACGAAAAACAACTTTCCAGATGTCTTCAGACATGGCTATTTGAAGGCCCTAGAGAAGAGTATTCTTGAATATTTATTATTATTTTTACAAAGAATTACTCTTCTAAAATTAGAAGATCTTGACAATTATTGACCATCAACATGTGTAATTGATATATAAATTAGTATTTTGAGCGCTTTGAGGCGCTGTTAACACAAGAGGGGTTAAATATGAAACACCCCTAATGGTAAGAAATTAAAACAGTCTTAAAGGTCATACATTGAGTGTGTTTTAAGACATTTTAATATATCCAGTCCTTCCAAATCATAGAGCTGTTATCAATTTGCTAATACATGGCATGTTTCTATATTTATTGCCGATAAAGTACATAGCTTTAGAATATCGCGTCATGAATTACCTACCTTGAATCCCAAGCAGCTGTGACGTCATAGTGGAACAACCACTAAGCAAAGCTAGTACAGGCAACACTGTTTAACCAGGTTAATTTTTTCATTCTATTGTATTTAGCAATGAATTTTGAAATAGGCAATGATCTCAATGATATTCACGGTAGACATTAGTCATAAGTTTATAATAGCGCCGATGCCATATTTAAATATGAATATCTCTGTCACGAAAACCCTCTTTTTAGATGAGATCTGCTTCGAGAAAACATCTCAGTGTGATTCTATAGATACTGTATTTATATGGCACTATATCTTGCTACATCCAGTATTGGTGGGATGGCCGTCAAGCGCAGATCTAGGATTTTATTATTAAGTTAGTCCAATATTGGAGAGGTTCTGTGAGTGAGGGCGTGACGCGTCTACATGGCAGATTGGGGAGATATGGGTGGGCTGGTTCATCTCCCTGAAAATTATGATGCTATGCGAAGTCAGTTCTTGCATTCAATTTGATAACCAACATGCCTATTTTGCGCCTATAATTCAGCAGAATTTGTTATGATTTTCCAGATGTACCCGTATCCTCCCCCCCCCCCCATCCCCCACCGCCCCCGCACCCACCCCACCCACCACATGCACGCAAGCACGTAAGCATGCGCGCGCGCACACACACACACACACACACACACACACACACACACACACACACACACACACACACACACACACACACACACACACACACACACACACACCAAATGCAAAGTCCACCGGCAGATCCGAATTTGCGAATTTGCCTACGGTATCGCAATCAATTGATTTGCTTAAGTCTAAGACTGGAGAAAGCTAGGCCATATTGGATACATTTTATAGGCCTATATAATTAAATCTCATGTAGACTTAAGCCACACTATTTGTTACAAAACATCAATTTTAACAAGCATTGATTACAATATCATTTAAGGATATACATTATGCCAGCAATGAGTGACCGGGGGGGGGGGGGGGGGGGGGGGTACTTCTCATAGTATACGTGATTAACCTACTTGAACAAGCAAAATGCATTCAGTTGCAAAAATTATGCCAAAATACCTGTGGTCGGGCCTACACATTGCCACTTATGTTTCCTGTCATTCTAAACATAGGCCTACACATACGTGCGTATCCTATATGCATGTGGGCGAGGAGGTACATTATGGGTATATATCTACACCACTTCTTTAAATGTAATGTAGCTAACGTATACATTTACTCATAACGACACTCACTCTCCAACGCTTTTACTGGAGTAATTTGTAGGTGTACGTACTAAAGACAAATGCTGGCCCTGAGTGTGTACAATTGTCGTGTATACTGAAAAAGCACATATATGAGTGAAGATGCACAAAAAACGTGACCATAATAACTTATAACAGGTGGGTAACATGAACTAAATTGTCATATTTAGATAGGCCTTCGTTTATTAACAGTGCACAAATCTCCGCATGTACTGAAAGGGAGACGATCGATAACCGATATGTCAGTCTTCCTACGAATTCGTTCAACTTCTACTATTTACGTGCTTCCATCACACGGAATGCTTGTTTTATCGCCCGGTTGTAATTTTCAATAAGCCCGGTGGTAATTTCTCAAACTAATATGCTTTGCATCAACGTGAAAATATGCAGGCCCGTCGATTTCCCAACTGGCAGCCACACCCCACCCCACCCCATACACCTCCCACCCCGCCCCGCCCCACCATCCAACCATTGCTACGGTCATGTAATATAGATTGCTTTTCTATGCATGTTAAGTAAAACCAGAAGAGTTTCTGATAAAACCTACAAACAGTTGGTCTCGAAAATGATGAGTATGTATATATGCTAAGCTTTAAAAACTCACACGTATATTAAATTATCTTATCATTTACATGCTAATTTTGATCACGCACATTTCTATCGAGCCAAAATCGCTATTGAAGCAATCGTGTTCTCAAACATGCCTGGAAACATAAAACCAAGAAAAATCTGCCGCATTGATTGTTCGTAGCCGTTACCGTTTGTGCGTGATTCTAACTACACACCCACCCTCTAGGCCTAAACCATGTAGCCTACGTAGCCGCAGCAAAAATGTCAGAATTAAAGAAAATGCCTTGAGATCTCATACAATTTTTGTTTTACACAGATAAGAAAGATCTAGCTGACCTACGTGTGTCTGTTTAATGTATGCACATGTATTTAATTCAGCAACACAAACTGGCATTCAGCTAGCGCGCATTAGACTCTGTATATGGTTAGTCGTTTATTTAGGGTTAAAATCAATCAACATATCACTTTCTATTATTTTTATTGGCATAAGGCCTGAAAAAGCTATTTTTAGCTTTGCCTGATCGAGAAATGCAACCAAACTGTACTTATTTCTTGCTGACGTTGAACGAAGCTGCATGTATTCAACGTTACGGTATAATAGCTTGTTCCACTATTACGTCATTATTGACGCTGAAGAGCTAAAAATCAAGGGAGGTAAGTCATCACGTAATTATGTGTATTCGATCATACGCCGACTTCGCGGCTTAATATTAACTATTTGGTGAATGTTAGACACATACAGCTGGTTTGATATTAATTACTATACAATAATGCCTTAAATACTTGCAAAATTGTACATAAAAGGGATTTCTCCAAATATGACCTTTAACGATGACTTTCCAGGTTAACAATTTCAGATAATGTACTGGCGGCACAGAATAAGCCAGTTCTCCACTCTGTGCATGCACAATCTCAAAGATTCTCAGAGCGGACAATGCAAGCATAAACATTGTAGAGACACTTCAAAGAAATCATCTACCGATATAGCCACGATATATGACTTATATCGCGCATCCTCAAGGTGTTCTCTGTGAAACGGTCGTGAATTCTACAATCAAAATTGTTTTAACATTTTTACTAAGTTTGGTATTTCTAATGTGCATCTTCTCGTCTATTGAGTGCCGGTACATTACACTGCAATAACAGGTACCAGTATCATTCCATCGGAAGGATTCTTTGCACATAATTCAATATGTAATATAAACATACATACGTTTTAGCGTTATTAGCTGATGTAACTTTAATCATCATAGTCTGGTGGCAGAGTATCACAATTTTGGCTGACCCAAAATTCGCAGATAATTTTTTTCTTTGCGAAACATTTAACTTTGGGATGCATATACTGACATCCGGGAGAGTGTGTGATTGTCATTTTACCCTAGAATTTTGGGTCAGCCTATCATGCGCACTCCCATTCCATCGTTGTCGTCAATGATGATATACAACTCAGGTTCTGTCCTTCAGCCCATGTATGTCTCGATTCGTCTGTGTGGTTCTCCATTGGAAATTATCCTGTAAACATATTGAGAATATAAAATCGTTTCCGACCGTGGGTTGATGTTTATCTGTGGAGTCCCGAAACGTATGACAATGTTGCTGTCCAAACCATAACACAGCAGCACCAGTTTTCAGCAACATTGTTTTCAAAATAGACATTTTTGATCTTACGGCAGCCCGACAGAAAAAATATATATTAACGACGCGGGTATTGGGACACATTCGTCCTTGTTAATTCAAATGTAGGTGTTTTCAGAAAGGTTGTGATTGGAAACGTCGGATTGAGTATGCTATCTCACTTCTTATACCGTGTAGAGCAAACTTGCTAGTGCAATCAAACTGTTGAGGACTTGCATGATAGACGATGCACTGAGAACCCACACGATTGACCGAGAACATACGCAAACTAGCCTTTCTTATATAGATTGTAATAACTATCGACCGAGTGCTAGGCATAATACATCCACGGTGTAAGGAGGGTTTTTCTGAAGATTCGATGACAGGAAGACAAAATACTATTCCTTTCCATCTCATACACATAAGCAACTATGGCTTTTTGTATGTGTACGTCTTTGGATCCTAAACATACACTATAAGGGCGACCACAGAGCTAAACACGCTATATCGATTTATATACTTTGAATCATAAATTCTCAGAATCCCAAATTCAATGTAAATATGCACGGCAGCTGGTGAACATTTTGAAACTAATCTGACTGGGTTCTGTTGCTGCATATGGCAGCCACAGCGCCTAGTATACTACCAGTTGTACACTAACAGTTGGTGTTATTGCTTATGACGTCATATACTTGAGGGGCAGATCGGATCTATGCATGAGAAGAAAATGTCAAGTTATTGACATATTCGCCAGGTGCTAAAATGGAATGGATTGAAAAAGACTATAAGAGAGCTCCAATGAGAAGTTGCAATGAAAGGAAAACGCATTCCTCACACTGTCTATGGTCTGACAAATCTTGCATAGCTTGCCTTAAACGGCGGAATGGCTAAAACACATCTCAGACTCAAAAAAGGAAGATTGTCCTAAATACGCTTTTCACCAACGTATTTACATACAAAGATATCACAACAATACATCACCATAAAAACCTTAACAGGCGACATCCTTGGGAAATATTGGCTTAGCGAAAAAGAGGTTCGGGAATGCATACTAATATCGACATCAGAAGGTCAAGAAATACTACTTCCACGTGTAGTAATATATACTAGCCATTGACAGCCCACTCATCAACGCGTGTCTCCGATACTCCGTGCTAGAGAGTGAAAAGGGGCAAGGCACACCACTCTTCTAGAAAGCCAGCAAAGTGGCGGCATGCAATTATAGACAGTCAGCTTGTCATCAGTCCTGGGAAAAATAATGGAATGATTCATCCAGTGGTGTCATGGTGCAGGAAAGTGCAGGGGCCATAGTTCCGAAACTTCACACATCTGCCCTAGTGAATTAGTATTCTGACCCCTCCCTGCGTTCCTGTCAACTAATGCACCGCACAATTCGCTAATACACCACTGCGTTCATCTCAAACGAGTTTCTCAGGCATTTCTTAAGATCTATGTCAGATTGTCAGTATAGGTTATTATACAGAAAATCCTGCATATCTCAAACCATTGATATGCTAGTAATCTGCACCGAAGTAGACTAGTATAGATGATCGAGAAGCGGGAGATGCCATATGTGTAGACTTCACTAAGCTTTCGTCACTGATCCACACCAGTGACTCTTCAGTAAACGAGCGAGCTATACCAGTTATGGTATTCATGCATTTCATCACCATCATCATCATCATCATCATCATCATCATCATCATTATCATGATAATATCAGGCCATACACCCTTGCCTTTTTATTGTCCTGACAATATTTTGTGTTACTAGTTCTTGCAAATGCTAGGAGAATGAGAGATATTAGCATTTGACTATTTGCAACATGTTTAGATTCATTTATTTACTTTACAATATATACAAGTTCGACTGTCCCGATATCCACACACAGGCCGAATAGTATTGCACATCTTACACGTTAATACATTGTACAATAGGTCGAGGCAATATGAGTTAATAATTTGTCAACGCAGTTACCACACCTTGTACACACCTTGTGGTTGTGCCTCTGTTTAGTTCACTACTGTACACGTTTTCCTTTTGATACACATTTGTAATGAACCTTTGCGGGTTCAGCTATGACCCGCCCATCTCTATCCAAGCTCCACAGGCATGTCGCTCGTAATGGGGTCGATCGATCTCTGAGCACCATGACTATCAATTTGCAAAAAGCTACACAGGTAAGCTGTTGAATATTTTGAAAATAATTCAACTAGGTGCAGTTGCTGCCCAAGGCATGCTGCAATAGCGCCCAGTCAAATTAGTTTGAAAATATTCAACAGGATGTTTATTAAATAGCAACGAATTACAAAGACATACAATTCATACAACGTGTCGGACTGTTTGAGATTTAATGACGGTCTATATGGAACCCTTTGTGACGTAATGTTTGTGACGTCATCATACATACGCTGCGCTGATTATGACACCATGCGAGGTCAGATGATGGATAGATACTCTGGAAATGTGAATTAAGAATATAGTAGTATGTACGAGTATGTTATAAGCTTCTTATATATTCACATATATACATAAATACGCACGCACGCACGCACGAACGCACGCACGCACGCATGCACGCACGCACGCACGCACGAACACACGCACGCACGCACGCACGCACGCACGCACGCACGCACGCACGCACGCACGCACGCACGCACGCACGCACGCACGCACGCACGCACGCACGCACGCACGCACGCACCCACCCACCCACGCACGCACCCACGCACGCACGCACACATACACCCGCACGCACGCACGCACTCAGCACGCACGCACGCACGCACGCGCGCCCCTACACACGCACGCACACATATGTACGCATGCATGTATTAAACATATCATGGACTGTTGGCACCTCACCACATTTAAGTGACATTTGGTACGGTTATAACACCATGGCACACTGTTAACCATGTACGTGGGTGCAGTTTCTAACATACGATGCTTGGGCTAGAGCTTATACCACACCTAATCCAAAAACGTCTACCAACCCAAACATATTTGTGCTTTAGTTGACTATACACATATATAATTGTATGTGGAAATCGGGCCAGTCGAACCGCTACACATTGTAAATTACATAAAGGAATCCAAACATGTTGAAAATATGCAAATGCTAACATCTCTCATTCTCATAGCAATTGTAAGAAATAGAAACACAATACATATAAATACAGTTATGGGTTATGTGCGCGTGATGGCTATATCACTACCTCAATAAGAGTGGGACGTTAACGCAACATAGCAGATAGTAAGAGAAGATGTTAGGTTCACATGGAAAAGAAATAACGATATATTGGAGGATAATACACCAATCCAGAGGCATCACGTTGCCGACATAACTGGCAAATTTAGCTCGAAACAAGACACACACCAATGGGAACGCTACCCGATATACTCGCTATTTGCTATATGAGAACACGGCCTAAAGCCGTGTTCTCACTAGAGAGTTGATCGAGAAATGTAATTACATGGCTTGCAGTAATTGTCTAGGTAGGTTAATCTAAAATGATGCAACTGTCGTGCTATTATCAAGCTTGTTGTAACAGCTCGTTCAGATAAATAATTCCTGCATTGCATGGCTGTAGGGAAACGAGGGACGAATAAATGTTGGAACAGAAGATAGGGTATCAACTGAATTGGATAGAAATATTAACGCTTTTCTCCAATAGAAAGTTGGTCTAATAAACATATACGCAAGTAAATCCTAGGCTATCTATGTCAACAACCTGGATAAAAATATTGTCTCGCGTAACCCTTTCACCGGCAAATTCCGGAGAAAGTAACAGCTTCCCATCATGCACATTTCAAATTATTCAACAGGTTACTTGTATTATTGCATTGAAGTTGAGATAATGGGGAATTCATCGATGAAAGGGTTAAGCAAGCTTATAATCAATCGTGTGGCAGTAATTAAACCCTTAACGCACATATATAATTGCATCAACCTTTGCCATGATAACGTCGTTCGCTAGCAACGTAAGTTGAACACAATGTACTGCAACGCGTGTATTGTTGTTCTGTTGGCTGATTGGCATTCTTAACAGTTACATTGACAAGCAGTGATGAGGGAAATGTAGATTCCCTGTTATCAACAAAAAACCATTGCACTGATTAAGCAAAAGCTTCCAAAATGATAAAAGACTGATAAGAATAGAGACGAATATTTGAAATAATGGCTAATGTGATGAATTATTGTATAAAATCATATTCAGAGCACGCTAAACAGAGAATCTAATGCACTTGAATGGCACTACTTTCTTATTGAATTCTCTTTCCATAATCCGGTTACATCAAATCGATGCATTAGTTAGTTTTTACCTGATCAATGGGCTCTCTGCTTTCATGACAATGTTTGCTCATGCGCTTTGAGTTTTGAATTGCGACACATCGTTGTATAGCGATAGAGATGGCTACTACTGGCCATCGGAGTCGGTCATGTTTGGCCAGATAAAACTGTTTTAATCAGTGACTGATCATGGTCTAAATAAGCGCCAGACAACCTGTATATAGATTTTTAACTGGTAATCCCACGTCTATGGGTCGTTGTTTTGTTAGTAGTACGAATACTGATCGTATAGTGTAATGCCATTGCTAGTGAAGGTTAGCTTCGAAATAGAATGGATTTTAATATCTTGACGACGCCTTGTCAAGACAGGTGACACATGGACTGATAATTTCCATCTTTACACTGATGACTGCTGACCTTTACCGGTAACATTTCTCTAGCAACAACTGCTGATCTTTCTTTCTTGGGCCACACTAGCTTTGTCCAATCACGTGACTTACGTCATGAGTCGGCTTTGGTCATGTGGTTAGCCCATTCCAACCTACTGACACCACGAATTAACAAACTTCTGGTTGTTCGTTGGCCGCGCTAGTGTTGACCAAGCACGTGACTGATATGACGTCATGAATTGATCCAAAATCGGTTCTGATCACATACTTGTTCGGGGACATTTAGGCATATGCCCTGCCGATTGGGTTGCATCGTTGGTGATGCGAGCCTCCGATGACCTGGCTAGAACTGTTAGTATCGTCTGGACTTTTACACACCACTGTCTGGGCGTTTTTGTCATTACCATTTGACTTCAGATTAACGTTCCTCATTCGGACAACGACAACAAGAATCTTTTCGGCAGGATATCTCAGGATAGCTAGACATGCCCACTCTGCTAGTGATATATGGGTCATTCTAATCATATCAAGCTATTTCTAATTTAGTGACATAACCTGGTTGTCCAAGTGTTGCCAGGCTCCCCTAGAGGTATACATTCGTAAGTGGCCAGGTTGTTGCCATGCAGTTGCAGTCGATCAAAGTTAGTTATTGTTGACTGTAACTGTCCTGCAATTATCCAGCGATTATTCGCAACCTACGCACCTAGGTTAGCCAGATTATGTCACACCGCGGAGGCATTGTATGGCCTCTGGGCAAACTTGTGTCAGTGGCCAGGTTCAACCACTGAGATTTCCATAAAAATTAGTTTGAACTACTTAAACTGGAGCCTTCGACAAAATTAAACAAGCTACTAGATAATTATACCGTAGTATATGTTACTACACCAGACCGGTTGGGAAGAAGATCTACTGGGGCTAGTGAGAGCTCTACTTGCCGAAACCAAGCTGAGAGCACGACTAAGGTCAGTGAAGTATGCATAGTTTGAGACGTCTATCGTATACTCCCTGTGCGTTTCACTGGCTACCTTGCCGCAGCATTGAAATATGTGTGGAAAATGTCCACAAGACCAAACTTCTCGGTGTCCATATTGAGTACGCTGCTACATATGGAAAATGCCGACGATGTGGACTTCATACGCGAGGAAAAGAACCCCGTTGACTAACTACTCCTCATAGGTGCAAACAAGCTAAGGATAGGCATCTCTATATAAATGAATACAAAACAGAGGTTACCCACATATGCCTATCGACAGAGCGTGGACTTCGTTTCGGGGAACCACGTAGGAACTGCCCTGCAGAATTTCTTATATTGTTGCGCCCTGCATCATAGGACACCAATTTCTGGTCTCGCGGGATAGTATGGATTCGTAGATCAAAGATGCCCTTGACAAAACGATTGCATTTATGCAAAGCACCATACATATCCTTGATGCTGTATAGCCGTAGCGCCTAAGCATCTCTAAAGTTAGCTCTAGATAAACGTAATGCCTGCTACCGCAGATAGACCCTTACCACACCTGGACGCCGTTGGCCGAACATCAGACCCTTACACAACTGGAGGCCGTTGGCCGAACATCATAGTTTCAAATGATGCACTATTTACGATCTGTAATATATCGCCGGTGTCCGTAAACGTCGTCCAGGAATGATGGTGCATGTTGGGCCGTATGCTCGGGATGCTAGAAGAACCACCGTCAGAGAGAGCCTTAGAAGTCGCCATACTTGGAGCCAGGAGAGGATGTAATTTCATAAATCTGTCGATCATGCTCTGAAGTAACCTCAAGAAAGCAGGACTCAGTGCACTCAGATCAAGAATGAACCTACGAAAGCTAGAGATTTGACTGAGGACAAGACGCAGTGGACAGTGATCAAAGACGAAGAAGGACTGATTACAGCTGAATACTTGTTCTAGTACTAGACCCGCAGAATACAGTACTCATACATATCACGCAAAGCCAAAATGACCCAATCTAACCATACCGATATTTTTATCATCATAATTTTGTCTATACGATTGAATTGAATGCATAGATGCCCTATTCCTGGATCCCATAAACTGTCCATACATACCAGATTTTAAGAAAGATACCATTGCCCTGATGGGAGACAGGAACAGCAATCACAGGGGCGGGTTTAGGAATTCTGTTAGGAGTGGGACGGGGTTCCAGAGTGAGTATTGGTCAGGGAATGCATGATTTTTCCAAACTCCAAGAACTGTTTGAATTGAGAGATCCGATCTGTCATTCAAATATACGACGTCATAATCAATTACGTTACATGTAGGATGGCATCACAACACGTATCTATTTAAATATCCGTCAAGTGTAGCCTTTACTATTTAATAAACAGGCTGGTGAAAATTGCGCAACACACACGTACGCTCTGAGTGATCACTGAACTCCCTGACAATCAATTTCCAGAAAACTATTCAGGTAAGCCTTTGGCAGCAACAGCGCCTAGGAAAATTAGTTTCAAAATATTCAACGGAGTGTTTATTATATAATAAAGACGTACAATTCGTACAACAATGCTTAATTTATCATGAATTAAGTATTCATGACCAACTTGGCTACGCCATTCGTGGAGTAATTGATTATGACATTATCTTACACGTCGCGCAACTGATCATGACGTCATACGAGTAACTGAGAAACTGGAATACTTCATTATTTGTATTCTAGCAGCGCATTGATGTTGAACTGTTTTATTTGTCACCGTCATTTTGTCTCTTCAACCAATAGTGTATGATGGCATGTACGTGCAGATATAATTGCATGTTCTGTAATGGCTATCATATTTTAGACATCAAGAACTTACAGTTAAATTAGTTTCAAAATATCCAACAATTTACCTGCATGGATGACTGGAACCTCTTGTGGCCGAAAGAGGTTAGGTGTGATTGTTAGTTAAAGTGCTCGTGGTTCATTGAATATAGACACTTTTGCACGAAATATGATATGCCTGTTCAATTTACCCAGCATGCAATGCTACCCGGTGTGCAATGCTACCAAGCATGCAATGCCCTGACTCCATAATCGTTGAAAGTATTGGACGCCATATTCGTTTAGTCTATTGTCTGCACAAGCCAGGATTTCTCAAACAAAACCAACCTGCTTGCACGTGCAATTAGTCAGTTGTCCTCCAGCTCTGGAAGTGTAAGCATGCTCGTAGGGCGTATTCACGGCAGCACATTCGACAGTCTGTGTGTCAATGCTGTTCAGAGAAAGTCTCTCAATGTCCAGGAGGAAATAAGAGAACGCTTTTATATACATTGACAGTAATTTGCGTGAAAGTTGTTGCTATCAATGGCAGCACCAACATTCAGTCAAATGGTTGTCAAAATAATTAGTATTACTACCTGCTATATATTAGATACACATTTTATTGAACAGTGTTTCTGCAACAGCTTTCAGTCTCTATATTCTAAAATAATAATCATAATCTTTAGTCGACTCTCTCCCAGAGTTAGGAAAAATCTAGTCCAGACATGTAGCCTGTCAATCATACTTATGCTACACGTTAACACTTGTCAAGCGCCATTACGCTAATTACCCTTACGCTCACCAGGTTGGATGACAGGAGGCACGTAGTTTAACGAGGGGCAGGGCTTCTTCATTGAATGAGTTCACAGAGGCCAGAAAATACGAGTTCAGACATGTACGCTGTCAATCATACATACGCTGTACATTAACCCTTGCCACTCATTACGCTAATTACCCCCAAGCTGACATGATTTGATGACATGGGAGCACGTGATTTAATGAGGGGGTGGGGCTTCGTTATTGAATGCGTTCACAGAGGCTGGAAAAGACGAGTTGAGACATGTACCCTGCCAATCATACATACGCTGCGCATTAACCCTTGTCAATCATTACTCTAATTACCCCTAAGGTCACCTGATTGGATGACAAGAGTCACGTGATTTAATGAGCGGGATGGGCTTATGGTCACCATCTACATCTAACAGCCAATCAAAACAGGGGAGATATGGACCCACATCAAAGGAAACAGATACAAAAGGTGGCAGAGATCAAAGGAAAAAAGGTGTCAACATAACGAGAGAACAAAGGTAAGAACAAAAGAAAAAGGTGTGATAAAGGGGTACAAAAAAGTTACTCCACTACTATGCACATCGGTAGAATTCAGACATTGATATCACATGCCTGAAATTAACATCGGTGTGTGCATATTCAATGCGATTTGTGATGTGAGAGCTGACCCCTTAACAACTGATGGTAAACAGATAGTAGAGCAGATCGAGGGTAGGGGTTTGTTGGGGTCTTGGGGTGGGGTGGGGGTGGGTCTGGTTGGGCGAAGGGTAGGACGGGGTGGAGAGAAAGAAATATGGCGTTAGGGATTTATACCTATTCACCCTGTCAGAATTATCTTCAATCGTGAAAATAAAAATATATGCTTATTTCCTATTTGCAGCACAAGAGAAGACCATTTTTTGAAAATTTGTGTTTAATGACTGGCTCGAGTATCGAGCTAGCAAATCCGGTGGTAGTATTTTTAAAATGGTATTCACTTACCCTGCAACACGGCATTCCATAGGACCAGATTTGGCCAGCCATGCCATGTACACGTTAAATGTTTCATATTGTCAGTATAGTATTGTAATTTTATATAGTAATGCATTAAAAATCGTTGTTAGTTTATTTATTCAACATTCATCAATCAATTCCACTGCACACATTATTATTTTCATTATTAACTAAATAAATAAATAAATAAATAAATAAATATATTTGCATCAATTTAGAATTTTTCTTTTGTCATATGTTTTTCGATGGTATTGACAAAGAATAGTCTAATATGGAATGTATTATTCTTTAGCATTCTGTTACTACGAATACACTAATAATAATAATAATAATAATAATAATAATAATAATAATAATATTTATTTAAGGAGGATACATCTTCAGTTGCCTGATTTTGGAGAGGCCCTCACAGGATCATATATACACACATATATATCCATTATATTACATTATGCACACTATTATACATCCCATATGTTCTCTCGTTGGCACCTATGCTTACTCGCGTGCAAGCTCGTCCATTCACTTACCTACTCACTCGGTCGTACGATCGCTTATATGCACGTTTCCTCATACACCGGCACGCTCATTCGCATGCTCGTTCGATCATACACTCACACGCTCGCTCGCCCACTCACCAACTCGCCAGCACATACACGCATTCGCTCCCAATACCATATGGAACAGAGAAATGATACATTATCTGAATTCTCCACCTTACAAGATACATTTGAACACTGCGTTTTTAATTGTTTAAAACCCAAACCATCGGTATGTTGTCTTAATGATCTGCTATTAAAGATTAATGGATACCCTTTTTAAATAAGCATGTATATATTTTTGGAGACAGAGATCATGCCAATATGAGTTACACGAATACATTAAATACATATTTGATATCATTAGCCAAATTCATATTAATTAAGATGAGAATTGAAATGAACACGGATGGTCTGTTACTAACATATAAAAGAAAGACCAGGAGCAGATTGAAGCAAGACTGGAAGCGGTCTCTGATTGCTGATAAAACTGATGGGTGTGTTCTTAGATGGACTGTAGGCGAAGTCCTATGCGAAGTACAGGATAAACAATTACTTTAATTTAATGTTAGTGTCATTCTATGTATTTACTTTTGTGTATTTGTACATAGTTATCTTCCTGTGTAAAATTATTTTTGTAATTGTGAGAGGTGCTAAAGATTTAAAAATATAACAGAAATAAAAGATAAAACGAAAAAAATAAATAAGAAATTAATTAAAATAAATCAGGATACGGCGAGTTCTGTGACTTGCTCATACGATTTTGATAATGGATCCAGGATAGGGGAGGGGTTTGGGTGAGCGTGCCGGAAAAAGAAAAATATTAAAATAAATAAATAAATAAATATGATCAGCTCAAACGATCTCCTAGAAACTTATATACATAAGGCCAGAATTAGAATTAAGCACGATTGGAAATGGTCGGCATTTGCCCAAATATGTTTTGGTTTGAACTGAGCGAAATTGGTGAAACTCGTTGTGAAGTAAGAAACAACAGATTAACTGCATTCATTTCAGTTGTTAAGCCTTAGCGAGTTTACTATTATCTCTTTATATACTTATATAGCTACATGCTAATACTTGTACAGATATATTACATTGCCAAATTGGGCAAGACATAAAAAACAATAATGGGAGGAAAACATAAACAGTAAGTGGAAATAGAAGAGATGAATTGCTCATTTGTTAATAGTAATGGATCTAGTGTAAGGGAGAAGGAGCTGGAATGTATAAATAAATAAATAAATAAATAAATAAATAAATAAATAAATAAATAAATAAATAAATAAATAAATAAATAAATAAATAAATAAATAAATAAATAAATAAATAAATAAATAAATAAATAAATGAATGAATGAATGAATGAATGAATGAATGAATGAATGAATGAATGAATGAATGAATGAATGAATGAATGAATGAATGAATGAATGAATGAATGAATGAATGAATGAATAAATAAATACATAAATACATAAATACATAAATAAATAAATACATAAATAAATGAATAAATAAATACATAATAGGTCCCTCTATAATGAAAAAAATGGGATTCTGAGAAATCAGGGTTCAAAGTATTAAAACTTATCATAACACGCGTAAGCGTGGGTGGAGATTAGCTAGCAATCGGTGGAGCATAGCTAAATGGAGTTCTCTTTTAGGATTCTTAGAATCCCGACTTCAAAGGGTTAACATAAAATAAGGTCCAGCTCCTAAACTTTAGACGACAAATTTCACATCATTCTATCCGATTAGCATGGCCTATGGTTATGATCAATTAGACAAGGTATACATATGTATGTCTCTGTCTCCCTCGCCCCCCCCCTCACCCCCCTCCCTACACGTCTCTCTCCCCACAGCCTTCCATGACTCTTATCTCACCTAGCTCTCTTCCACCACCCATGTCCCTACAGGCATCCATCCTTCTTCTATACTCTCTCTGTCCTCCCTCCATCGCTCTTTCCCTCCATCAATAAATCCCCGTCCCGCTATCATCCCCTCCGCGTTCTTTCTCCCTATGCCTATCAACCTGTCGCTGTCCCAGCTTGGCTGTCTGCCTAGCCACATGCATGTGAGGTTGCCTAGCGGACTGCATCCTAGCTTGTGTGTCTGCCTGCCTGTTTGTTGTCCTGCCCGCCCCTCTGTCTCTCATCTCACTTCTATGCCTCTCTCTGTCCACACCTGGACCCGGTCTGTCATCCCCTCCCTCGACCCCTTTCACAGTGTCTCTCTCCATCCTCCTTTCCTCTACCACTGCATCCATTTCACCAGTCCTCCCAACAATACCTCCGTCGCTCCACTTGGTCTCTGCCCATCCAGATATCAATCTAAATCTCCATCCTTTACTCCTACTACCCGCCCCTCCATCACTACCCCCGTCTCACACGGCCTCATTACTCCCGTTCCCTTGATTATTCCATCCGTCCTCGATGTCTCCTTTCTTTTTTGTTACTACGGCATTGATGACAACCACTGCACCAATTAGCCATATTGCACTGGGTATAAGCATCGCGCAAATAACCTGCAGTTTTGTTGTTCCTTATAGTAAAGCTTGTTGTAAATTATCTGGATTATATCGACAAGCATATGTTTGGCCAATACCATAATCTGCAAAGAATTCCTGGGCATCGCTGTCAGCATCGCCGACGTCTTTATCAACGCAGATACGCTGAGAGCACTGAAAGCATAAACATACCACGAATGAAATCGACCAGACAAATACAATAGAGGTGAACGTAGTCCGCCAACTACAAAGCCCATAAAGTGGATCCCTCCACATGTAACATAGATTACATCATATATGGTCGCATATAAAGAAGGCTTTCAGCCACGTGTGTAATATTTAAGGAATGCTGTTCATTGCTTGGATAGCACTACCCAAATTACATATGCCCAATGACACCACAGATGTTACCTAGTGATGACGATGTCGAACATGTAAAGAAAGACGGGATACGTTATGCTGTTGATTTAAATTAGTCGGTCGTTACACGCCTTCAGATGAACCATCACTCGCTTATGTATAAACGCCATAACATGCCATATGGTAGAATCACCTACAAACTATCCAAGCTCATCAGCCTCACTGGCCTCACATGGCATAGGAACAGATAGGAACCCTGTTGAATATTTTGAAATTAACCTGACATTGACAGCAACAACTCAAGTCACACTAATTCCAAAATATTTAACAGAGTAAGTTTTGTATTATGAAGACTTTTTCAGGGATTTGTTGGTGAAAGGGCTAATAGACAAGCAGTCTCTGAATGTCCTCTAAATGTGATTTACCAATATGACCATGACTCAGCTGGCATACCAATAACATGTTGCATATTTTGAAACGTATTTGACTGGAAGCTGTTGCTTCCTAAGGCAGCAACAGCTTCCAGTAAAATCAGTTTCAAAATCTTCAACAAATTACTTTTTTAAAGTATTAAGAATCTTATATTATTTTCTAACATTTGTTGTCCGAACTTGTCATTTGCGTTTTTCTACTATTTAGCCAGTAAAACCACCTGCCTTTAAATCTTATTTTCTGTTAGGAGTAATTTCTCGCATACAATAGCATATTAAAAAGGTACACGCCGCCGATTGTAGTATGGGCGCATGAACTTGAAGTTTGGAGTTGATCGGATGAAAACTGAGATGCGTTCTAAACCTTTTAACCGAGAAAAAAAATAAGTAAAATACAGATCCTGAGTAATTATAATAATCTGCGATTTCCATCACAGATTAATAATAATAATAATAATAATAATAATAATAATAATATTATTACACTACTATCGAAGTGCATGATTGCAACATAAACATGTGAATACCTTGGCCTGTTACCATCCAAGCTCAATATACAAATGTCTCTTCAGGACAACAAGTGTAATCGCTATGTTATTTTTGGTGAATACAGGAGCACTTGAGTGGAGCTGGCGAATATGAAAGGTTTATGCAATTGGAATTATGGAAATTTCGCCTTATAGACATCCACTCTCCAAATCAGATAGCAATGTAAACTGAGCTGACCAGAATTGTGTCCCCTATCGACAAATAACGGAAATTGAGGACAATGTGCATATTTGCGAAAAGTGCTTCATATATTTGAATCCATTGAATATCAACCTTAGATGAATTATGTCAGATTTCAGACAACTTATATGAAAAGTATCACATAATTATGTCAATTATTGACGATGGACCAATTGGTGTGTGACACAAAACTTAAACCTCTTGTTTGAGATATCTGGAATTTGTTAATTATAATTTCTGTCCGAATCAGGCACGCATACCAAGGTGTACGTATGTATTGCTCACACATAATGTCATATTTTCAACCAGGGCCAGCAATAATATGAAAACACTTTTTGAATTTGATGCCAACCACCAACACAGTTTAGAGATGAATGGGTTTCTAGGAATAGAACAAAATCAAATATGGTCACTGACCAAATCGACGAAAAGTGTTGTTAAAAAATCTCAAATTGTTGTTGAGTAGTTATCAACTGACAGATAGTCTGTTTTCGGTTGGTCGATAGGTGCCATGTTTTAAGGAATCGACTTATTTAAACACACCTAGGCTAAGAGATGATGCGCATTCATGTTTGTCCAGTTGCAGAGAATACTTGGTCAGATTGTTACTGTGTTGATTTTGACTGCAAAAGTATGGTATGTCGTGGGTGCTATGCACAGATGTGGCACTTGTGAATCAGATGGATCGATTGCGCTGCTGATTGGTTGATTTGGTTGCCAGCCATCTTGGACTGCGTGCAATTCTGCATTGGAAAACGCTCCGTGGTGGATACGTCCCCCGATACGTTGACATGTTCATGAAAACGTACACTTATCTTGATAATGGAGTTTGGAAGAGACACCTTATTTTGTGATCATTCCATTCATTCATTGGTCAGACAGTCAGCATGTCATCCTGTCATTCGGTTTACCTGGCTGTTGGTCAACTGGTTAGTCAACCAGTTAATTGCCTGTCTGACTTTCTGTCCGTCCGTCCGACCGTCCATCTTGCCACCCGTTCGTCCCTGCACACCGGCCCACCAGTCTGCCTGTTTCTCAGTCTGTCTTGCTGTCTGTTTATCTGTTTATCTGCCTGGTTACCTCTCTGCCTGCCTGCCTGCCTGCCTGCCTGCCTGCCTGCCTGCCTGCCTGCCTGCCTGCCTGCCTGCCTGCCTGCCTGCCTGCCTGCCTGCCTGCCTGCCTGCCTGCCTGCCTGCCTGCCTGCCTTCCTGCCTGCCTGCCTGCCTCCCTGCCTGCCTGCCTGCCTGCCTGCCAGCCTGCATGTCTGCATGCATGCATGCATGCATGCGTGCGTGCATGCCTGCCTGCCTGCCTGCATGCATGCATGCCTGCCTGCCTGCCTGCCTGCCTGCCTGCCTGCCTGCCTGCCTGCATGCCTGCCTGCCTGCCTGCCTGCATGCCTGCCTGCCTGCCTGCCTGCCTGCCTGCCTGCCTGCCTGCCTGCCTGCCTGCCTGCCTGCTTGCCTGCCTGCCTGCCTGCCTGCCTGCCTGCCTGCCTGCCTGTCTGTCTGTCTGTCTGCCTGCCTGCCTGCCAGTTCATATGGGTATGGGACGACGGACCTCGTGCGTTCCATGCACGCACCTCCCCGCCCCCCTCCCACCGGACGATAAGCCTATATAAGCTATATATGAGAGCTTCAGAATATCAGAGTTCGTGAGATTGCCTAGTGTAGCTCGCGGGGTAGCGTCGGGCCATTCCGAGCTATTACAGTTCCGATGTGGCTCCCATTTTAACACAGAAAGGGGTGTGACCAACAACTAGGGTTTTACAACTTTGGGCGTGGTCCGAAAAATCCGGAAAATGTCGGAAAATCCGAAAAAATGTACTACGTGAAAAAACGCGAGGGCGAGGATCTGCAATATCAGCTTGTTCATGGTTATTAATAGGATAGGGAGAAGCAAAACATGGATCCTAAAATAGGCTACTGTGAAGATATACTATAAATGCTTGTCCAGCCAACCCTTTCATTAGCATGATTTCATTTCTTTCAGTATGATCAGACTAGGATAAAATGCCGTTTAGCCACTCTACACGTTTCTGCCAAATTGTTTGCCATATAGCCATAACGCCTACTGAATTAGGCGTTATGCCTAAATGGTAATATAGGTACACCGCCTAATAATCAGCTCGTAAATATAGAAATTCCCTGTTTTTTTATATTATATTTTATACAATTCGGACATTCAACAGAACAGAGAATAATAGGACAACTAGTCTCAAATTTCTGACTGGTGACTATAATTTTTAACAGATTTGGCGGTCGTCCACCAGGTCACGCCCAAGCCACGCCAGTGTACCGAATACTTGGATCGTTAATATATTAGTACTCATCTCGCGTTGACTAATGTCGAATCCCTTAAGATTAAGGTCATATAAAATTAAACATACAGTTTTATTACTATTTATTTAGGGCTTGAAGTACAAAAGGCAACTCCATTGATTTGTATATATAGCGTATGCCACTGTCATCATTAGGATACTAAGCATTTACAATTTAGTATTCATTAATATTTGGATCTATCCAGTAACGCCCATCGTCCATGCATATTGGAAGTTGTAACGTATCATGTATACTGATTAACCCTGCCGACCATCTTAATATTCAACATGGTCAGCATAATTCATGAATCCATTTTCTCACTCAATCATATGACGTCATAAGCAACTACGCGACGCGTATGCTGACATCATACTCATGACGTCATGAATGATTCGATTAAACCCGTCTGTGACGCGTAATAGTCCGACACATGCACGAAGTGTATGTTTTTGTTATTGAAGTAACATGCCGTTGACTATTTTAAAACTATTTTGACTGGGCACTATAATGCTGCCTTAGGCAGCAACAGCAACCAGTCAAATTAGTTTCAAAATATTCAACATGTGTCCCTGTATAGTGTTCTGGAAATTGATAGTCAAGTGGTTCATACAGGTAATCTGTTGAGTACTTTGAAACTAATTTGACTGGAAGTTGTTGCTACCATAGGCAGCAGCATCTTCCAGTCAAATTAGTTTCAAAATATTCAACGTGATGAGTATTACATACTAAAGAATGTAATGCATTGACACATACATGACGTCACACACTATCGCCTGAGGGGAAAAATGGTACACGATATTACAAAGCAGATAATTGTGATACAGATAAGGGAATGTGACAGAATATGTATGTTGTGGAATATATAAACCATAATCTATCGGGGCAATACAACATTTGAGATTAGCGTCCCTTTAAGGGGCAGTTTTTATTGATCGTCAGATCTGAATGGAACGTGTGTTAAGACACGTTTTGCCATTAAATGTCACTCTATGGTGTTTGTCAAGTGGTATTCAATATGCACATTGACATACAATCGATGGCAGCCAGTGTGTTGTTCGGCCATTTTGGCAAAGTTAGAGTTTCAGGATAGTTTGGCAGACAGCAGAAATTGATTCAGCATCCTCAAAGCGTGAAGAAGTAAAAGTGCTTTGGCAGCCTTTCCACAAAAATGCCTCTTGAAGATAGATTTTTTCAAAATGTGATCGGTCTATGGGCTGCCTTTTAAGACCAAATCTTAGTGAAATTATAGGTGTGTTTTTAGTAGGATACAGCGTTCATTTCCCATACTTTCGCATCCATATAGTGGGATTTATTAGATCATTTGGTGATATGGTTGTGTATGGCAGTCAATCGGTAGGTCCCGTAGCTTAGCTCGTCTGTATTTGTTGCAATTCGCGTTCACAGATTACGGATCGCCGATGCTACACAGAGTATATCCATAGTGAGTTTTACCTGTTTTGTATTTCTTTCATGTTAATCTGGTATTCCTTTTTCATTCTGATAAATATGAAATTCACGATCCCGAAACGCATTTAGTATATAGAGGAGCGGCCATTCATATAAAGATGCATATTTAAGGAGTTAGCCCTCCCCATAGTAGAACAAAACGCAATTGTATTTTTCTTAAAGCCTCATGTATATAGTATTAGAAAATGATGGTTGTGGTGATTTCTTTTGGTGGTAGGGGTGTTGTATATCTTAATGTCTATACCTACCCAAATGTGGCTTAAAATTGGCAACTGAACTACTGGCATATACAGATCTCTAAAAAGCAGCCACATATATCATTTGATTTGACAAGCTCATATTTTTATTAACTTGAATTGTATTTAATAAACATACATTTGTAGCATGTTCTATGAGTTTGTGTTTATTTGTGATGTTATCTGATGTACAACCTGTACATAACGAGCATCTGCTTTTGGGGACATTAGATGATGGTTCGTACCAACGAGTCATCACAAGACCACTTATCGCCAAGAGCCAACATCCTTTGACATCAAACGCGATGGAGACGCGTAATAACTCATTTACTGACAATAGGTCTGTTTGCTGACATCTGGGGTGTCAGTTTTAGACATACCTGTGGCTTTATAGACAGATTCATTGCAATGTCATTCTGACTGAATGAAGAAGAGAGCAATATATGCTAAATTTTTCCACAATATTTCAGACACTTAAACATGAACATTTATATCAAAGGGGGCAACCAGCAAAATCAAATGCCATAGCCAATATAGTTATCATTAAATTATAATGCAGCATCAGTCGTCACTTTCACTAAAATAATCTAATTCATCAGTTTCCCCATGGTGTGGTGGTTGACAAAGTGCACATTTCAATGCAAGGAAGACCATCACGCAAACATGAGCTTGCATTGGCATAGTACAGCGTGTATCATTGCAGTACAGATGGGTGATATTTCTAACCTCAACAGGCGCACACTCCTTTTCATACATTTAGGGTTCAGTAATCCATCACTTTCTTTGATCCATCCATAATCTACGGGGTCCTTCAGATCTAGATTTGCTATGTAGCTTTGGCACCACACAGATGCCTGCTATAGGGCTCTGAGGACATACAGCTGAAATGAATCGCCTGTTGCTGGAAGCATAGCACCTACTCTGTCTCTTGTCGAGGTCAACACGTGCCTCAGCGCATCATGTGACGTGTTTCTTCTCCCCTTTGACCATAAAACAATAGGATAAATGATTTTGCAATGTTGAGCGCGGTGCTTGATGTTGACGCCGGAAATCAGAGATCAGAGAGCATGTGCACATTGTTAATGTGTTTTGTGAGGACTGAACTCCTACACTGAATGCACTTGTTGTCGCACACATCCTGCTTCTCCACAATGGAGTGAACTGGAATATATCTGTCTCGAGGTATATGTGTGCCAGTGTGCCCAGTTTATATGTATACCTCGCTTGTCAGAAGACTCAGACACCAGTAGTAGATCAGAATCACGAGACCGCCATTATCGTCACAATATACATAATAACCCTAAATGAGTTTTAGCAAGGTCAATGTCGTGAAGTACAATTCTTGTATCTGCCTCCTCTTGCGTGGATGACAAATGCTCTACCTCTGTCACCGCACAGATAATTATCTGTACAGTTTTGCCATCAGCATCAGCATACCCTCCAGCAAGTATGATAAAGTTGTTGCCTTGCAGAGGAGATCCAAAGTAATGGAGACAATTACACATACAACCAGTGCAGACTTGTTTGCAGAGCCTTTCTGGACGAGTCTGTAACTTGGCACATTAGGGGTAACTGAGACTTGGTGATTGGCTGCTGTCTCACCAATTTCACAGCGATAATGCTTCATCATTTTTACTGAATCTTTTTTGTCATACCGATCAGATACTACCATGACACTAGTGATGCCAGGTTTCCAATATTGTAGAAGTCCCATAATTTTCCTTAGAATTTGATCTGACATGTAATCGAATGCCTTCGAAAATCTCTCATTGTGTGATTGCATCATTGCCATTCCATCTATACGAAATGCTGCCTCGCTACTTAGACTGTGTGGAAGGACGTACATTTCATCACACAATGATTCAAGCTTCTCAACCAATTCAAGCTTTGGTGTTTTACTCATAGATCCGTCATCGTGTCGTTGATACAGACAAGAGTCATCGAAGCAGCACTCTCGGTGAAACACAACCGTTTCTTTTCTTTGTCTGATGACAGAGGTTTGCGCATATTCTCAAATGTTTTCATTTTAGTCTGTGCTAGTGGATCCCTGAAGCTTAATTCGCTGTCTTTTACCAAGCATTTCTCTATAAAGTTGGCCATTTGTAACTAGCCAGACGCTTTTAGATTTGGCAACCATTCCCCTACTTGCCACAAGTCATGTTATAATGTTAATCATAGAACATGGCACAGTGTCCAAGTTAAAGGGATTCTGGTACTGGTTTAGTGACACATCAACACTTTCCTCTACGTCAGAAGTATCTCTGACTCGTCTTGCGCTACCCAGGTTAGTATTGCAGTCTGAGGTTGATGAGGTGGCACAAATCGAGTTAATAGCGTGTGAACATGCACCAGAAACATGCTTAGTAAGCAGCCATCATAGCAGAGTTCACCTCTGTAATGTAAACCAAATGATGCCACCCTGCCCCTTAGCTTCACGGTTTACTGCCTGTTCCAATACTTGATCACTAGGTACACAGTTGAGTTGGTATTTAGCATATCTATGGACAACGAATCCTCCATCGTCCAAATGTAAATAGGAGGGAGGCTGCTCAAATTCAAGCTGCCTCATTTCAGATACATATAAAGGTGAGTATTTGGCATAGTTGGTCCTCACAGCAAAAATAAAATATGGTATCGCCTCACAGACTGCATCAAGGTGATGAATACGTCTGCCACACGTCCTGCCCTCAGCACCATATGCATGCCATGTGCTGCACAGACTAAATTGTTCTTGAAAACAAATATTGCTGACTGATGGTCCAGCAGACAAGAACTGGGTCAGCGTTTCTTCCCATTAGAAATAGCTAAGCCATCTATGAGTTCAATACATGACTGACCGTCCTTTCCTTAAACCATGTGTTGCAAGTCCTTTGGTCCGTGTGCTGTCTTGACATCAATCCAAGTCAAACCCTCTTTCTCAGACGAGGATTGAGTAGATTGCAAATGCGGTCGTGATAATGCATCTGCTACCAGGTTAATTCCTTTGACAGCCCGATTCAACTGTTTACCATGAAGCATTTGATGAACAGTGGCATAGAGTAAATGCCTGTTACGGCAACAGGTCACCATCACAAAACAGCTTTCGAAAGCTTGCAGGAAATGCCAGTAGAAAGTGCATGCCACCTTGACGCATTATCACACATTTACTGTAAATTGCCATATCTTTATTGATAAGGATAATAATCTATCACAGTTTCTTAGATACAGCTACTAACTTCAGCAATGTTGTATAGACTGTTGATAAATCAGATGGCAGTGCAGGGGTGAAAGCGAGATATTTGGCGTGTGCTACGGGTGTACTGTTTCTTGATATTATTGTATTGAAGCTACTCCATGCTGGAATAGTCTCTCCATCCTTATTACTAAAGCGTGCACGTTCTCAAATTAAATATTTCGACCTGACTTCGGAGATGTTCTCTGTCGTTGCGTCCAAACAAGAAACGTCTGATACAGTATGTTGTTCTGGTCTTTTGTGTGTCTTGTCATATCGTGGCAATGGTTTTTAATTATATTCTGTCACATCCAGTGCCTTCTGCATTGTACGGTGCATCTTGCCCTCATCACCTGGGGGTTCACATCGTTGGTCCAACACATTGGCTATGGCATGGGTTGTTGATTTTTCATCAAGTGTTCTTTCGTTCTGATAAGAAATTACAATGGCTGCATCCGCGTATGTCTGTGTATCACCATCAGCCATATTTCGTATTCCACAAGGTATATACACATCTTCAGCTTGTGAAAGTTGCTCCTTTGCGACAGCTGCCATATAATGTTTCACTAGATCATAAGATACAGAGTATCCTAAAGAATGTAGAACATCTATAGGCTTTTTGCTGCCAACATCATGGTCGGCATGAATGCCAAGGACCAAAGTAAGTGATGTACGAAAAAACAAAGACAACGAGCAATACTGTTGTGGCATATGGCCAGTGCTCGTATATCCTTGTGCGATGCCATTTGTTCACAGCTACTGGAGACATTTTCAAAGTCAAATCCAAAAAATAAAGTCATACAAGAGATCTTGAAGAAGGTGTCTGCAATGGTCAATAGCAAGCTTTGCAGTATATAGGTATCCATCTGGGGATTACTTGACATAAGGCATCCTCAGTATCATTGCAGCTCGGTGCAGTACCAATATGTCATCAATGTGCAAAGCAATACTTGTGGTGGTCACTAAGATCTTCTAGATCTTGCTGACTTTGTGCAGTTAATTTCACCTGCAGATCAGCTGCCTTTCTAAGTGTGCCTCCCACAGTTATTGCACAATATGTATGAATAGGCAGAACGCCCAATGAAGAAAGATCTGTCTTGGAAGATGACCGTAAGGCGATGCTTTAATTTCTATGTGGAATAACATTTTGCTTCTGGTTTTGGACGCACATTTCAATCACAATTTCAGTAAATCAGTGCGAAAAATACTTTTTATTGATCAATAAAAAACATATTGAAGATTGTGAAAAAGAAAACATTTGCAATAACATATACAGCTTAGAAATATACCAACTGATCCGAATGCCTGTGTAATTTACGAAAAGCTGTACGGAACCGAAAAGCAAACATTTCGAAATTCTTCCTGATGTCAGGTATAAATGTGTTAGAGAACATATCTACCACCGAAAGTGATGACCACAACCATGCATTTCACACTTTATGGATAATAATCTTTAAGAAAAAATTGGTTTTCTTTGGTTCTACAGTGGGCAGGGGTATGCGACCACTTTCTGGCATTAGCCACTCCTCTAATAGTAACCAGTTTCGTACCTGTAATGGTACGTACGTTATGGCTAAGCCTGCTGGATTTCGTCCAATACACCCGATAACGGTGTTTACTGAGATCACTTGGCCGCATTAATTTAGTACATCGACCAAACTGATGAACAATCTGGGAAATACCTGTGCGTCTGTGTGCGTGCATTCGTATGTATGCGCGTGGGTCAGTGCGTGCGTGTGCGCGTGCACAACCGCTTCCAGTTAAAGTAAGTAAAGACTATTCAGCAGTGTGAAGCCGATTGTTATGAACCGTTGCCATTGCGCGTATGGTTTCCGACCATTGACATCATGGAACCGTGAGTTTTCGTTGTTCAGTATATTCCTTAGAGTTGGCGTACCACACAGGTTGTTTTTTCTGGACCGACCCTCTGTATATTATCAGAGACTAGTAGAACCCTACAAACATTCATTTCCTCTTCGCCCTTTAATGATTCAATTTAGTCACGAAAAGTGTTTCCTTAATTAATGTTCATTTGCAAGTGTAGACAAGACTATTTTCGAAAGTTTACAACTAGAACGACTGGCCTGGTTTCCGAGCCAGACATTCCAGTGCTACCATTTCAAAAGTAGTCTTCTCTTTACCTGAAAATGAACACTCCTTAAGACCAATGCAGGGGCCGGTGCAGCGATAATAGGATAATTGTGTTAATCATCCGAATAAAATATCAGACAAAAATAGTGAAACCAATTTTACTAACGTTAGCAAACGTGATATTTATCTTATTTACTGTAATGATTATTTACGAAAGCAACTAACTCTACACCTTTCTACCCTATCAATCGTTCTATATATTGTATTATTGCGCATACGAATTTCGTGTCCCTAAAATCGCCAAAACCGTGTGGTATGATTGCATGAGTCATTTCATTGACGAATCTTATGATAGTTTGACCTTAGGTCGTTAAGTGTAAACTGGTTACCGTTTCGATGCCGATATAAATATCCCATCATGTGCATTTTAACGGAACTGGCGTCACCTTCTGTCGGGACAACTCATTCCATAGTGAATGTATGGGTATGAACAATATCGCGTTGGTTTGACTGTGGCATGTAAATGACACACTCGATGTTATATGCACAGGTGCGGATTTTATGTCTGTATGCAAACACAGTCGTTATTTATATGTATACAATATAGTTGAAATACAATCAAAATCCGTCTCCCACATATAAATGGTGTGAGCATACAGTAAGAAATAAGCAAATTTGAAAACGCGCAAAACGGAAATTCTGATGTCAACTTTTTCAATTCCGGCCACCTGTATTTAGTCTATCTACGTCACTCCAATTACGGATAGCATACCCATGCAGTAAACAAGGCAGATATCGGAAGCGATGTGGCCGAAATTACCTTTAGTACACGCGATACGGCACGTAGGCCCTGAACTATTCAAATATGAAAGTGACATTATTTCAAAAACGAACACGCACCTAATCAATTCAGCTTTTATGCATCTCTCCATCGACGATGTAGGCCGGGGAACTCTCATCGCATTAACCAAGCCCAAGATTCCACTTAGCCCCCAACTAATCTGTAGCCCAATGTGTTCCTCAACAGCATACGAAAAATGCTATCCAATGTTAATCTATCCCGCACTCGAGACAAGATCGATAGCTTCACCGGATCATGTCAAAGTGGCTTCAAACGTGGACGCAATTGCGCAGACATTGTATGGGCTCAACGCATGCTTATGTCGGTAGTCCTCTCCACACACTGGGATTTCCCCAATGTGGGTTGTTGACATGTCACAAGTCTTTGATGCAATTACACGCTCAACGATCCTAGATGTACTACGCAGGCTAGTTGCTATGAAGATGCGCTATGCTTAGTGAAACTACTGCTTGCAGACGCCAAGCTGATGGTCCGAGTCAAGTCAGTGCCGTCTGTAGAGTTTGAGACTTCAATCGGCTCCCCACAGGGAGAGTGTCTATCCTCTGTTGTTTTCACCTGGTACCTTGCTGTTACATTGAAATCCAAACCACCCGGCTGGGAATGCCGCTAGAGATGGAATATGCCGACGATGTGAACTTCATAGACAAGGAAAGCAACCCCTTGACGAACTTCTCCCAATAACTGCAAGCACACTAAAAATTGAAAACCTTTTTATGAATGAATCCAAAACAGAGTTCACAAACATATACATATCTACGAAGCATGCCACTAATGAAAATAACGATCCACCTCGTGCCGCCGAAACATGAACGAAAAGTAAATTCCTGGGTTCACTGCTTTGCATTACTTCTGAAATTGCTGCACGCTGAGCCGCGTGGAATATAGCTTTCCTGTCCTTCTGGAAGCTATGGATTCGTAGATCTAAGATGGCCTTGACAAGAAGACTACGTTTATACAATGCAATCTGCGTATTCTTGATGCTGTATAACTGTAACATATGGTCAGCATCAAAGGCAGCGCTATGCAAACCCGATGTCTGGCACGCGCAATACGTCGCTGCTGTCTGTAAAAGTCGACCAGCAAAGATGGCCCATATTTGGCCTTGTGCTAAGGATGCTAGAAGACACAGCAACAAAGAGAGCCTTGGAATTCGCCCTACTTGGAGCCAATACATACAAAGCCAAGAGAGGGTATCACTGCATACATCCACTAAGCGTATTACGAGGTGACCTCATGAAAACAAGACTCGTCACATTCGACTACAAAAATGGACTTGAGAACGCTAAATATTTCGGCTGAGGACAAGACACAGTGGGCAAACGCAAAGAAGGACACATTGCAGATGTATGGTATGTCTACTACTACAGCGGCAGAATACAGTAATCATACACACATGCGATATTTGTAATTGGTTATAGCATAGATTGTCCTGCTGAATACGATCGCAGATGTTTAATTTTGTTATTACACAGACTGATTGCCTTTAATTGGTTATCAACGAGCTGTTGAACAATCGCGCACATCGTGCTAGTTTTCATTGAACGTATGGTTAAAGGGAGATACACTTTGTCTTATAAAACCTGTTTAGCAAATAAATTAGCGCGGTTACCTCCCATACCGTAACTTGCGGGGGTACACGGTGGTCCGTTCGGCTGCTCCTCTCCATTGCACCGTATGTACATGTTGCGCGGGGGGAGGGGGGGGGGCTGGTTAGCTGTGGTTCTTGGGGGTTACAGATCCGGTTTCGTGACTCCGAAAAGTTCAAAGACCGACTTCTAGAGCCAGTGGAACAATAACATTGCAGTGGGGCCGTGCGACCATTGCCGCCGAGATTGAACCTCACCGTCTCGTCCCAACTACTTGTGTCACCGGTATGATCGCCCATAACTCAATTTAGGAGCCTAGACATAATAAGTAAAATAACACTATGCAACAATGGTACTCGTTTTTTTACTCGAGAGAGAAAATATATAGTACAAAGAACTAAGTTTGGGTCTTGTTAACGTGGATTCGTCAGAGTTACATCGCCGATACTTATATATCCGCGAGATATCCCTGCAAGGGAGAATGATAACGAGGCTACTTATGTAGTTTAATATAAACCATTACACCCCTAACAAAATATTATTATTGCGACAGGAAAGTGCCTCGCGCGGACCTCCATCACAGGAAAATGCCGTCACCACCGAAGCGGAGGAAGAGAGCTGGTAAAAAGGGCCACTCTCTTGCTCAAACATATGCTACGTGTGTAGCGTGAGTCAACCTAGTGAAAGTATAATTAATGTGTTGCACGCTGAATTACGTGAAGATAGGGTGGAAGATTTCCATAGAATTCAACACCACCATCTTATGTAAATCCAAGCTACTGTATTGGTAGTTGCCGCTTTTATTTATGCGGTCCTTCTGCTAGATCCTAAACTATCATTTAGTTGTTGGGTTCATGTCCAAGCTTTTGTCCAAGGATTTCTGCCTATCTTTACTATATGAGCCTGACTGGCAAAGATGCTCAGTTTCCGCAGTGCCACCTTACGGAGCATCTCCCTCAGAAAGGCAGCGTGCTGGCATGATATGGAGTGACAGCTACAGAATCATATAACGGTCCTGTTACATATCACACCGCAACCACATACAACATCACTAAGACAAGTCATTATTACATAAGCAATTGAAAAGCGCATACAGGTTTATGGCGGGGAGTAAGAGACAAATATGGTTTTCACCGCTCGGGAACCCCAATAGTTTCTGAAGCCGGATCATGTCAAGGTGGCTATGGGAGTTCCAACCAAGTAATAAGCCTTGCGGCTGGAGGAGCGTAGAAAGAGACAATCACTCAATATAATAAGAGGCTCTAAGGTAACTGGCCAATTTTACACAATCTAGCCGGTGTGCGGTGTTACATATCCGCTACACCCGGAAAAGAGGCTTACACAAATGACTCCAAATGAGCGGTTGTCCCCAATTACTTTTAAACCTATCCTATCGAGCTAGAATAGCCAGGCTTAGTCGATCGCATGTCAGGTTCGCACAATGAGAACATGAGCAGTGTCCTCAGTGTACAATTGATGCTGGGGAAATGTGATGCAGATTTATTGTTGCTGTATATTAAAGCCTAGCGTACTGCGGTCCTGGTATTGTAAACCAAATAAACAAAACAAGTAACTAGGCTGGCTGCTGCCATATATATATAAACTAACTATCACAGTATTGACAATACTCATGTCATAGGACCTTGCGGTGCTCATTAGTCATAAGCACAAAAATAAGGATAATATCCACCTGTGCAAAAGTTAAGCACCACCCTATTTTTACGCATATGCGAGGGTATATTCATGTGCTATGAAGAAAGCAATAGCATAAACATTTATGTACCCATCCATCTTAGTGCAAGAGGTAATAATGCAACTAGAGGAATGCTGATTATGATGGTGGGGAAACACTGTATGTTTTTGTTTGAACTTGAAAACGAGGCCTGAATATGGTTACGTTGACACAACTGACAACTATTGCCCTACAGTTGACACACGTGGCTAGATTGTCATTAATGGTGTCTGAAAACGAAGTTTAACATCTGTGCACGAGTTTGAGACTGTCATTATTAATACCGGGTATATCCACCTTGTGCATGGATGACGGCCTGGACACGACGTCTCATGCTGGTCACCAACCGACGGATACGCCATTGTGGTATTCGTTACCATTCAAGATGGAGTGCGTGTGTTAATTCCTGCAGGTTCTGCACAGGAGGATCCCTCCTTCTCACCATGTTTCCCAGAATGTCCCAGATATGCTCAATAGGGTTCATGTCAGGGCTCCTTGCTGGCCATGGTAGGGTTTCGATGGCATTCTGGCGGAGGTATTTATGCACAGCTCTAGCACGATGTGGTCGGGCGTTGTCATCCATGAATATAGGGTGGGTTCCAGGTGCATGATTTACAAAATGAGGGACCACAACTCTATCCAGTATGGAATCTTGATATCTTTGTCCATTTAGTGTTCCAGGTACAGTCAACAGATCCAGCTTACAATCAAATGAGATGCACCCCCATATCATAGCGGAACCTCCACCAAATGGAACTTCTTCCATGATGTTACGTTGGTCGTACGCCGTGCGTCTGGACCTCCATACACGAGTTCGACCATCTGTGGCATGAAGCAGGAACCGACTTTCATCGGACCAGTGTACCCGTCTCCAGGATCTCATGTTCCAGTGTCTTCTTTCGTTGCACCACCTCAGACGCTCCTCTTTGTGGTGTGCAGTGAGGAGAGGACGTCTGACAGGTCTCCTAGCTTTCATGCCAGCAGCATACAGTCTCCTTTTGACGGTAGACATTGACACTCTATTGCGCGTTTCCCATTGCTGGCTGAGCACTCTGCTGTTGGTGAATGGAGATCTCCTAACAAGGCGTACTAGGGCTCGATCATCACGGGCAGTAGTCTTCTTCGGTCTTCCAGATCTAGGCCTGTCCTTCACCTCGTTAGTTTGCCCATGTTTTGCAATCAAACGACTGATTACAGTATGGTTAATGTTCAGCTGTCTGCCAATCTCTCTGCATGACATACCAGTGGTATGCATGCCTATGATTTGCCATTTCACACGATCACTTAACCTTCGTCTTGCCATAGCGGTTCACAATCAAGAGCTAATTCTCTCTGTACAAATAAACCACGGGCATGAACACAAAATTCCTAATCTTGTCGCCTAAATCTGTATGTAATGTTCTACACCTCAAACTGGACTTTTACATAACTGAACACGTGTGCTGTTTCCCGCCACGCACGGACATCAAGCGGCGTGAAGTCATGCATGCATGTGCATTTTGTACTTGGAATTATGTCAGCTAACGCGGGGACAAAAGGTATGGCAGCCTAGTTGTACCATCATGTTTCTACGTTCTATTGTTTTTGCTGGTGCTTAACTTTTGCACAGGTGTATATATACATTAAAGATATAAAATTATAAAATACGATCTCAGACGACCGATCGGTACCTATTAGTCATCAGTACCTGTAAAGAAACAAATAAATACAATAACACACAGATATAGCTAAATGAGAACCTATTAGGCATCTGTACGGAAACAGTTCATAAATCACTGTAGATGTTGAGTCACAGATGAGGAACGCAAGATGGCGCGATTCTGGAGTTACTGGGAAATCTCCGCAGGCGAACTGTTAATGTGACTCACTCTCAAAGACGGTGAAGAAGAAGGATCGTAGTTGCAGATGTCCACTAGATAGTCATAATAGCTTATACAAATACTTTAACCAGATTATTAAAATGTTCCGTACTGTATCAGAAGTTTGAAAGCTGCCCGTAACATGAAGAGCTACAGTTGAAAGTTATAATTATAAAATACATGTGCAACTTCTGTGCACACAATACAAGGTGGCTCTCTCTCTGGTCGAACTGTGGTCTCGATTCTTGGTTCTGCGCTCCTTTTATACTAATCGCTCTACAATCAGCGAGCGATCTGTATCCAATCGGCGTGCAGCGAGAAAGGGCGAGGACGCCATCCGGTTATGGACAACCTCCCCATTCATTTAGTGCATACACGCATTTATGACGTTTTCACTATTTTGAAAATAATTTTCAAGGAGCTAACATGGTTAACTTGGTCATTTTTGGTCCGATTTAAAAAAAGGTTAACCGTTTTAGATTCCTCGTTTCATTCCGGTCCTGATAGGGACCACGAACGACGATAATAGTGTAATTTAAAGAAATTACATGCACAGATCCGGTACACTTTAGAATGCATTCTCTCCCAAGGCTGACATGTGTTGTCACGGAAGCTCTGACGCGCGCTACGCGATCTCACGGACATAGACGTTTTACAGAAACCTCTCTTATATGGCTTTATACGCGCGTACTATCCTACTCAGGTGGTGGGGGGGGGGGCATGCTTGGAACCTACCCGGAGCGGTCGTCCCGTACCCAGCTGAGCTGGGATGGTCCATACCTGTCCGGCTGATCCGCGCTACACCACACACGATGCATTATAAGTTGGAAATCGATCGGCGCGTTGGTAGCAGGCTGCCAGATATTGAACGAAAGCTATTTTTGCTATTAACTGAGAACACTTCAACCGAATCTGTGTATATTTTATGAACTATTGACACATGTGCGATCTATTTATGCCGGGCTATACCTGTCGTGTCACGCACACTTTAAGCACGATTTGTCTTCCGTTCGCCTGCATGTCCAAGGGAATGCTGGTTACCACAGCTATGGAGGAGACAGTCTGCTCGCGTGTCATAAGCATGCTACCGCGTGTGACTGGATCAGTTCCAGGCCAGTACGCCGACGATACGATAAGGCATTTGCCCAGTACTGGTTCAGTAACCTACAGTATCGTGGGAGTCGCTACGAGTTGTGGCAATGCGTATTACATAGCAAATTGTAGCTATGATTTACGATCAACTACGTATGCATTTACGTGAATGGCAGATGCAGTGGTCAAATTGGCAAACGTATATGCAGCGGTACACCAGCATTAGATCCAACACTAGAGGAAGGCACTTATGGCATGTGCATCCGAACTCTCAGGTATCTGACGTCATACTCAAATATGCCACATGTTAGATGAAGTCACAATCAAAATGGCGTATATAGCATCGTCACGGAAATCAAGTCCGACACAAAGCTTTACGGATATTTGTATTTTTGGTGGATTTGTTATTCAATAAGGTTTCTGTTGAATACTTTGGAAATAATTTAACTGTCTGAGAGCAGTTAAAAGTTTGCCCAGTCAAATTTGTTTCAACTTTTTTTAACAATTTACCTGCATGGTTACCTTGACATGTAGATGCTTGGTATTCAGATATCACATCTTCAAATTGATTCCAATGCGCGTGGAATGTTGAAGAAGATTAGTTATAAACGGACGAGGCATATTTAGAAAGTTATTCTAGCTATACAGGTTGACTTGTATTTGTAGCATTTTATTGTCAGAATATCAAGAGCGAGATAAACTAATATGGGAGATGTTTCCTATATGTTGAACAAAATTTAACTAGAACCTGGAATCTAAGTCAAATTAGCGTCAAAATGTCGAGCAAAAACATGAATTAAACGTACATTATTTTTCGAACAAATTGTAACACGATATGGCATATAATGTCTTATAGCTGTGTCCGCCATTCACATGTTTAGACAATGCTGTATATACACCAGGTCAGGTGGCGAAATATAGTGATTATAATAGTAAATCTATTAACGGTGAATATTGAGATCAAGATTTCCGAAAACTAAACTGCCAAAATGGACCTTTGGAGCTATGCCCCGCCAATATGTAGCTAAGCTCCACTCACATCTCACTCGTGTTGGGATCGATCGATCCTTTAACTTCCTGACTATTCTTGAGAACTATAAACGGCAAGCTGTTGAATATTTTGAAACTAATTTGAGTGCGTACTGTTGTTGCCTATGGTAGCAAAAGCCCCCAGTTAAATTGGGTTCACAATATTCAACACCATGACGTCATTAATTGATGACGTCATCATACACGCCATGCAGTTGATCATGACGTCATATAACGTCAGATTATGGATGGATAAACTGGAAAGGTCCATTGTAACCTATAGAAGGCCAAACTGGCAGCGCGCCCCGATGAAATGAAACAAAATGCATCCCGACATATGCCAATCTCAGTATGTGCTATCTAAACTAGGACATGAGTTCCTAATTCAACATCAAGATCAGAATAACTACATCGATCTACAAGAAATAAAACCATCACACGTCAAGTTCTACCCGCCTCCAGTGCAGCCAGGCCCACAATCTAAGCCTACAAGTCTAGACAACGTCAACGATTCCTCTTTCAAGGAGTGGCTCGAACATTAAAACTCAATAACAGTAATAGCAATGCCATTCAGAATATGAATACTATAGCAGTTAGGTTAAGTAAATCGCTTAGCAATAAAGAATAATAATAGTAATATCAATAATGGCAATAAGAAAATAAATAAAGTGAGTATGGTATCTTGTTGTAATTCAGGACATAGATTGAGACAGACAATATTTTTCTAAACAATAAGTGGGTTCTTTTCTCGTAGTTTGTCATCTGTCCGTAGAAATGCATACGGGGTCAATGCGTAATGCGGCAATAAGATAGGGTATTCAGTTGGCTAACGATACAATGGAACATCTATCTCATCACCATAAACATCGACATTCCTATTGCATTTCTACTAATGCCAGCTAACCGATAACGCAAACGAGTAGTACGTAATGCGGCCATCAAGTTCTATGAATTACTCGAACTAAAAGTTGGTATTATCCTCTAGAGATTTATCTTTTATGACAAGATGGAAATTAAAGAGGTTTGCAGGAGAAAGGCTGTTTAAGTACCAGTCATTCTTGTCGCGCAGGACACGTACGCCGACAGAATAGCTGTAAAGGATAATTAACCTCATCTCTTGATAGCTATTCGGGTGATCTAATGTGCCACTCATTAACTATGCGGGCAGTTTTAAGCTTTTTGTCATGCCGCTAAAGACACATATTCAGGCTTTTGTAGCTAAATGTTGCTACATTTCTACAGTCCATGATGGCTGTCACGATTTACATTTCAACCAATCAGAAGACGCCTAGCGTGTCTGCCTCGGGATATACGCTCAGTCAAAGCGGTGACAACTATAGGTTGACAATGTAGTATAACAGCAATCATATAGGTGAGCTCTTGAATATGTTGAAACTAATTTGACTGAAAGTTGCTTCTGCCATAGGCAGAAACAACTCCCAGTTAAAGTAGTTTCAAAATAGTCAACGGGATGAGTATTACATAATAAATTATGCAATGCATTGACACTTACATGACATCATACACCATCGCTTAAGAAAAAGATGGTGGCGATCACTATTCAACATTTACGCGATAGTACAAAGCAGATAATTGTGATACAGAAACGGGAACGTGACATGATACGAATGATCTGGAATCTATCAACCACAATCTATTGGCGTACTAGCCAATTTGAGATGAGATTAGCATTCCTTTAACATAGTTCTACCACTAGCATTTTGAACCCTAAATTCCCAGAATCCCAATTTCAACGTATCTCGTTAAATAACGTGTTGAATATTTTGAAACGAATTTGATAGTGAGCTGTTGCTGCCACAGGAACCAACGGCTTCAAGGCAAATACGGTTTCAAAATATTCAACTTTATATTGATTAAATTGTAAATGGTGTTTCTGGTCTGGTAATTGTCATATTTACATTTAGCCGCGGACATTTATAGCATTCCATTTGATCTCATGTGCCCAGGGAAAGATAGCGGGCTATTGGAACTTCCAATCGCACATGTACTAGCTCATAGCTGAAAGGGTCTAACAATAATAATAATAATAATAATAATAATAATAATAATAATAATAATAATAATAATAGTACATGTGCAATGCGCTAAATCCATGCGATTGCATACTCTAAGCGCTGACAATAAGAGAGAAATTTAGCATACAGCTTACGGGAAAGCTTCTTTAAAAAAGAATGGTTTCAAGTTAGTTTTAAATACGGATACAGTCGGGGCAGATTTAATATGAGTTGGGAGATTATTCCACTGAGTGGCGGCCACGAATGAAAAGGCTTTATGGCCATAGGTGTTAGTGTTTACTCTGGGAATCTTCAGGATATTTTGTTCAGAAGATATGAGGGTTCGTGTAGGTGCGTAACTCTCTAGCAACTCAGATATGTACGTTGGTGCAGTTTCGGAGACACATTGATATGCTAAACTTAGGATTTTGAAACGGATTCTGTATTCTAGTGGGAGCCAGTGTAAATCTTGAAGAATGGGGGTAATGTGGTCATACTTATTTCTCAGTGATACAATTCGCGCAGCTGTGTTCTGAACTGCCTGCAGCTTGTTAATGGGTATTTTGGAAGCACCTGCGAGAAGACCGTTACAATAATCGAGTCTCGGCATTACTAGTGATAACGCGAGCCGTATTGCCGCTTCACGAGTGATGTACTTCCTAATGTTACCAATGTTTCGTAGCTGCATAAAGCACACTTTGCGAATATGATTTACATGACTTTCCATATTTAATTCAGTACCAAATGGAATATTATTAACTCCAACAAGGACGCTACTTAATCCCGTTTTGGAACACCTGGTGGCTGGACCTACCAAAATAGCTTCAGTTTTTTCATCGTTAAGCATTAGCATATTCGTTGTCATCCAGGATTTTATGTCAAGGCAACAATCAGTTACTTGTCTACTGGCTAGATTTGCGATGGGGGCAGATGGAGCAAAACTGTTTATCAGCTGTGTATCATCTGCGTACAAGTGCCGTTGGACATTATGACCCTCAATAACAGATCCTAATGACGAGTATACAGGGTGAAAAGTATAGGGCCTAGGATTGAGCCCCGTGGAACACCACATGTTAGTTCTACTGATGAAGAAAGGGTCCCATTAATATACACAGATTGATAACTATCTGATAAGTATGACTGGAACCATTTCAGTGCGACACCGTTTACACCATTTCCATTTGTGAGCTGAGACAGAAGGATGTGATGATCGATAGTGTCAAACGCTGCGCTAAGGTCAAGCAGGATTAGTAGAGACACATTACCGGTATCAACAGCACATCGAATGTCATTAACAACTCGCAATAGGGCTGTCTCGGTACTGTGGCCATGCCTATATGCCGACTGGAATGGTTCATATAGCCCATTAATCGTTAGGTAATCAGAAAATCTATTTGATACTGCCCTTTCAATCAGTTTAGACATAAAGGATAAATTTGATACTGGTCTGTAATTTTTTAGGTTATCAGGACCCAGGCCTACTTTTTTCAGTAAAGGATTGATTAAAGCGCGCTTGAAGCATTTTGGAACGATACCTGACTCTAGGCTGGAATTGACAAGCCGAGTAATTGTAGGGAGTAGGATGTCGATATATTCAAGGGCAATTTTCGTAGGAACATTGTCCAGTGTGCAATACGTTGGCTGTGATTCTTTCACGAGCTCCAGGACCTCATCCTCTGAGAAACGTTTGAAATGGTCGAGTTTGTTTTGAGTTAATGTATGCTGGTTGTAGCGAACATTGGAGAGCACTACAGACTGATCCAACTACTACTCTATTCTGTGGGACCTATGTTCATTTTATCTAGAGTTTCCTTTAGCCAAGAAAGAAATTGTGTGCCTCCCCTAAGAGGCTATGATTACATGAGTTGCTTAAATCATTCAGATTTCGCCATCACAATTGCAATAAACATGATTTATTCTATATCGGGCGGGGAAAGAATGCCGTGAACGACATGAGGGTTTTGCCAATGAGCGCAGTTCCTAACATCAACTATTAGGTTGTCGATTATATATCAAACACGTAGTATTTTCAAGGGCTTTTGCGTTTTTCGTATCTAAGCACGCGCTTATTTATTGGTATAAGCGCAGCGCGTTTATAACAGATGTGAACAATAATACCACGCCACTGGCTGGCTGGCTGGCTGACTAACTGGCTGGCTGGCTGGATGGTTGGTTGTAGTATATCTCATGAATGCAAATTTACCAAACAGGAGAGTAATTCGACATTCAGAAGAAAGGATAAAAATCTAGCTCAAGGAGTCACTAAATGAGCACAATAATATACATAATGTAGAATCATCAGATCTCTCTCTCTCTTCCTCTCTCTCTCTCTCCTCTCTTTCTCCCTCCCTCCCTCTCTCCCTCCATCCGTTCCTCCTTCCCTCTCTCCCCCTCTCCCCCTCTCCCCCTCTCCCCCTCTCCCCCTCTCCCCCTCTCTCGCTCTCACCCTACCCTCTCTCCCCCTCTCTCAGTCTCTCCCGCTCTCCCTCTCCCTCTCTCTCTCTCCCTCTCTCCATCTCTCTCTCCCCGTCTCTCTCTCTCTCGCGCTCTCTCTCCCTCTCTCTCACTCTCACTCCCTCTCTCTTTCGCTCTCTCTCTCCCTCCCTCTCTGGCCTCTCCATTTTCCTCCCTCTCCCTCGCCCTCCCTCTCTTCTCTCTTCCACTATCTCTCCCTAATTCTCCCTCTCTCTCCCACTCTCTCCCTCCCCCTATCCCTTTTCCCCTCTCCCCCTCCCCCTCTCCCCCTCTCCCCCACTCTCCCTCTCTCCACCCCCCATCTCTCTCCGTCTCTCTCCCTCTCTCCCTCTTCCCCTCTCCCCTCTCCCCCTCTCCCCCTCGCCCCCTCTCTCCCTCTCACCATATCCCCTCTCCCCCTCTCTCAGTCTCTCCCGCCCTCCCTCTCGCTCTCTCCCTCTCTCTCACTCTCTCTCCCTCTCTCTCTTTCTCTCTCTCTCTCTCCCTCCCTCTCTCTCCCTCTCCCTTTTCCTCCCTCTATCCCCCCTCTCCCCCTCTCTCCCTATCTCTCTTTCTCTCTCTCTCCCTCTCTCTCTCGCTCTCACTCCCTCTCTCCCTCCCTCTCTCTCCCTCTCCCTTTTCCTCCCTCTATCCCCCCTCTCCCCTCTCTCCCTCTCTCTCTTTCTCTCTCTCTCCCTCTCTCTCTCGCTCTCACTCCCTCTCTCTCTCTCTCACTCTCTCTCTCTCTCTCTCTGTCAATCCCTGTCTCTCTCTTCCTCTCTCTCTCCCTCTCTCTCTCCCTCCCTCCATCCCTCCCTCTCTTCCTCCAACCGTCCCTCCCTCCCTCTCTCCCCCTCTCACCCTCTCTCCCTCTCACGCTACCCCCTCTCCCACTATCTCAGTCTCCCCCGCTCTCACTCTCCCCCCCCACTCTATCTCTCCTGCTCTCAATCTCTCTCCCTCTCTCTCGCTCTCTCTCCTCTCTCTTTCTGCATCCATCACGCTCTCCCTTCCTCTCTCTCTCCCTCTCTCCCTCCCTACCTCCCTCTCTCCCTCCATCCCGTCCCTCCCTCTCGCCCTCTCTCCCTCTCTCTCTCATCTCCCCCTATACCCCTCCTCTCTCCACCTCTCCCCCCTCTCTGGCTCTCTCCCTCCCTCTATGTCCCTCTCTCTCCATCCCTCTCTCTCCCCCTCTCTCTCGTCTCTCGCTCTCCGTCTCTCTCTCTCCCTCTCTCCCTCTCCCTCCCTCCGCATCCATCTCCCTCCCTCCCCCCTCTCTCCATCTCTCTCCCTCTCTCCCTCTCCCTCCCTCTATATCCCCTCTGCCCTCTCCCCTCTCTCTCTCTCTCTCCCTCCCTGTATCCGTCTCACTTTCTGCATCCAACACACTCTCCCTTCCTCTCTCTCTCCCTCTCTCGCCCTCCCTCATTCCCTCTCTCCCTCCCTCCCTCCGCCCTTCCCTCCCTCTCTCTCCCTCTCCCCCTGTCCCCCTGTCCCCCTCTCTCCCTCTCACCCTACCCCCCTCTCCCCCGCTCCTCCTCTCCTCCTCTCCCCCTCTCTCAGTCTTTCCCGCTCTCCCTCTCCCTCCCTCTCTCTCTCTCCCTCTCTCATTCTCGCTCCCTCTACCTCCCTTTACCTCCCTCTCTTTCCTCTTCCTCTCTCTCTCTAATTATCCCTCTCTCTCCCTCTCTCTCCCTACCCCCCCCCCTCTTTCTGTCCCTCTCCCTCTTCCCCTCTCCCCCTCCCCATCTCCCCCTCTCCACCTCTCTCCCTCTCTACCTTCCTCTCTCTCCCTCTCTCTCCCTCCCTCTCTCTCCCCCTCTCTCTCATCTCTCGCTCTCCCTCCCTCTATCTCTCCCTCTCCGCCCCTCTATCTCTCTCGCGCTCGCTCTCTCTCTCTCTCTCTCTCCCTCCCTCCGTCTCTCTCTCTCTCTATCTCTATCTCCCTCTCTCCCTCTCTCTCCGTCCTTCCGTTCTCCCTCTCCCTCCCTCTCCCGCTTTCTCCATTTCTCTACCCCTCTCCCCCTCTCTCCCCCTCTCTCCCTCCCTCTATCTCCCCTCTCCCCCTATCTCCGTCTCTCGCCCTCTCTCTCTCCCTCCCCCACCCCCTCTCCGCCTTTCTCCCTCTCTCCCTCCCACTCTCCCTCTCTCTCCCTCCCTCTCTCTCCCTCTCTCTCTTTCCTCTCTCGCTCTCCTCTCTCTGTCCCTCTCTCTCTCTTTCTTTCTCTCTCTCTCCCTCCCTTCCACTCTCTCCCTCTCCCTTTTGCTCCCTTTTGCTCCCTCTCCCTCTCACGCACACACACTCACGCACGCACACGCACTCACGACACACGCACGCACGTACACACACGCCGCACGCATGCACGCACGGACTCACGTGCTAAAAAATTAACGCACGCACGCACGCACGCACGCACGCACGCACGCACGCAGGCACGCACGCACGCACGCACGCACGCACGCACGCACGCACGCACGCACGCACGCACGCACGCACGCACGCACGCACGCACGCACACGTTCTCTCTCTCTCTAGTTCTGGGTCTTCTCACTCTCCAATTATCTCTCTCACTCTCTCTCCCTCTCTCGCTTTCTCTCTCTCCCTCCCCCCACCCCTCTCTCCCTCTGCCTTTTCCTCCCTCTATCTCCCCTCTCCCCTTCTCTCCCTCTCTCTCTCTCGCTCTCACTCCCTCTCTCTCTCGCTCTCTCTCACTCTCTCTCTCTCTCTCCACTCCCTCTCTCTTTCTGGCTCTCTCTCTCACTCTCTCTCTCTCTCTCTCTGTCAATCTCTTTCTCTCTCTTCCTCTCTCTCTCACACTCTCTCTCCCTCCCTCCATCCCTCCCTCTCTCCCTCCAACCGTCCCCCATCCATCTCTCCCCCTCTCCCCCTCTCTCCCTCTCAGCCTACCCCCTCTCCCACTATCTCAGTCTCCCCCGCTCTCCCTCCACCCCCCCCCCCCCCCCACCCCACCCCCACCCCCGCTCTCTCTCCCCCTCTCTCTATCTCTCTCCCTCTCTCTCGCTCTCTCTCCTCTCTCTCTCTCTCTCTCTCTCTCGCTCTCTCTCTCTCTCCCCCCCCCCATATACGTCTCACTTTCTGCATCCATCACGCTCTCCCTTCCTCTTTCTCTCTCCCTCTCTCTCCATCCCTACCTCCCTCTCTCCCTCCATCCCGTTCCCCCTCTCCCCCTCCCTCTCTCACCATCTCTCCCTCTCTCCCTCTCCATCCCTCTATCTCCCATCTCCCCCCTGTCTCCCTCTCTCTCTCCCTCTCTCTCTCTCTCTCTCTCTCTCTCTCTCTCTGTCTCTCTCTCTCTCTCTCCCTATATCCGTCTCACTTTCTGCATCCATCACTCTCTTCCTTCCTCTCTCTCTCCCTCCATCTCTCCCTCTCTCCCTCCCTCTCTCCTCCCTCCGTCCCTCCCTCCCTCTCTCCCGCTCTCCTTCCCTCCCTCTCCCCCTATAGCCCTCCCCCCTCTCCCCCTCTACCCATCTCTGGCTCTCTCCCTCCCTCTCTATCCCGCTCTCTCTCCCTCCCTCCCATTCTCCCCCCTTTCTCGCCTCTCTCGCTCTCCCTCCCTCTATCTCTCCCTCTCCACCCATCTCTCTCTCTCTCGCTCTCTCTCACTCTCTCTATCTCCCTCTCTCTCTCTATCCCTCCCTCACCCTCCATCTCCCTCCCTCTCTCTCTCTCCCTCTCTCTCTCTCTCTCTCACCCTCCGTCTCCCTTTCTGCATCCACCACTCACTCTCTTCCTCTCTCTCTCCCTCTATCTCTCCCTCCCTCCCTCTCTCCCTCCATCCGTCCCTCCTTCCCTCTCCCCCCTCTCTCCCCCCTCTCTCCCTCTCACCCTACCCCCTCTCCCCCTCTCTCAGTCTCTCCCGCTCTCCCTCTCTCCCTCTCTCCCGCTCTCTCCCTCACTCTCTTCCCCTCTCCCTCCCTCTCCCTTCCACCCTCCCTCTCCCTCCCTCACCCTCCATCTCCCTCCCTCTCTCTCCCTCCCTCTCTTTCCCTCATTCTCCCTCTCTCCCCATCTCTCTCCCCGCTCTCTCCATCTCTCCCTCTCTCCCTCCCTTTCTCCCTCTCCCCATCCCCCCCTTTCTCCCTCTCTCCCTCTCCCTCCCTCTATCTCCCTTCTCCACCCATCTCTCTCTCGCTCTCTCTCACTCTCTCTATCTCCTTGTCCTCTCTCTCTCTCCTTCTCTCCCTCTCTCCCTCTCTCCCGCTCTCTCCCGCTCTCTCCCTCACTCTCTTCCCCTCTCCCTCCCTCTCCCTTCTACCCTCCCTCTCCCTCCCTCACCCTCCATCTCCCTCCCTCTCTCTCTCTCCCTCTCTCTCCCTCATTCTCCCTCTCTCCCCATCTCTCTCCCCGCTCTCTCCCTCTCTCCCTCTCTCCCTCCCTTTCTCCCTCTCCCCATCCCCCTTTCTCCCTCTCTCCCTCTCCCTCCCTCTATCTCCCTTCTCCACCCATCTCTCTCTCGCTCTCTCTCACTCTCTCTATCTCCTTGTCCTCTCTCTCTCTCCTTCTCTCCCTCTCTCCCTCTCTTCCGCTCCCTCCCGCTCTCTCTCCCTCACTCTCTTCCCCTCTCCCTCCCTCTCCCTTCCACCCTCCCTCTCCCTCCCTCACCCTCCATCTCCCTCCCTCTCTCTCTCTCCCTCTCTGTCCCTCATTCTCCCTCTCTCCCCATCTCTCTCCCCGCTCTCTCCATCTCTCCCTCTCTCCCTCCCTTTCTCCCTCTCCCCATCCCCCCTTTCTCCCTCTCTCCCTCTCCCTCCCTCTATCTCCCTTCTCCACCCATCTCTCTCTCGCTCTCTCTCTCACTCTCTCTATCTCCTTGTCCTCTCTCTCTCTCCTTCTATCCCTCTCTCCCTCTCTCCCGCTCTCTCCCGCTCTCTCCCTCACTCTCTTCCCCTCTCCCTCCCTCTCCTTCCACCCTCCCTCTCCCTCCCTCTCTATCCCGCTCTCTCTCCTCTCTCTCCCTCCCTTTCCCCACCCTCTCTCGCCTCTCGCGCTCTCCCTCCCTCTATCTCTCCCTTTCCACCCATCTCTCTCTCGCTCTCTCTCTCACTCTCTCTATCTCCTTGTCCTCTCTCTCTCTCCTTCTCTCCCTCTCTCCCTCTCTTCCGCTCCCTCCCGCTCTCTCCCTCACTCTCTTCCCCTCTCCCTCCCTCTCCCTTCCACCCTCCCTCTCCTCCTCACCCTCCATCTCCCTCCCTCTCTCTCTCTCCCTCTCTATCCCTCATTCTCCCTCTCTCCCCATCTCTCTCCCCGCTCTCTCCATCTCTGCCTCTCTCCCTCCCTTTCTCCCTCTCCCTATCCCCCCTTTCTCCCTCTCTCCCTCTCCCTCCCTCTATCTCCCTTATCCACCCATCTCTCTCTCGCTCTCTCTCACTCTCTCTATCTCCTTGTCCTCGCTCTCTCTCCTTCTCTCCCTCTCTCCCTCGCTCCCGCTCTCTCCCGCTCTGTCCCTCCCCTCTCTCCCCCTCTCACCCTCTCTCCCTCTCACCATACCCCCTCTCCCCCTATCTCAGTCTCTCCCGCTCTCCCTCCCCCCCCGCCCAACCCCCGCTCTATCCCCCTCTCTCTATCTCTCTCCCTCTCTCTCGCTCTCTCCTCTCTCTCTCTCTCTCTCTCTCTCTCTCCCCATATATACGTCTCACTTTCTGCATCCACCACTCTCTATCTTCCTCTCTCTCTCCCTCTCTCTCTCCCTCCCTCCCTTCCCTCTCTCCCTCCATCCGTCGCTCCTTCCCTCTCTCCCCCTCTACCCCTCTCTCCCTCTCACCCTAACCCTCTCCCCCTCTCTCAGTCTCTCCCGCTCTCCCTCTCCCTCTCTCTCTCTCTCTCCCTCTCTCCATCTCTCTCTCCGTCTCACTCTCGCGCTCTCTCTCCCTCTCTCTCACTGTCACTCCCTCTCTCTTTCGCTCTCTCTCTCTCCCTCCCTCTCTCCCTCTTTCCCTCTTACCCTCTCCCCCTCCCACTCTCCCCCTCACCACCTCTCTTCCTCTCACCCTTCCCCCTCTCCCCCTATCTCAGTCTCTCCCGCCCTCCCTCTCTCTCTCTCTCCCTTTCTCTATCTCTCTCCCTCGCTCTCTCGCTCTCTCTTCCTCTCTCTCACTCTCTCTCCATCTCTCTCTCTCTCTCTCTTTCTCTCTCTCTCTCTCCCTCCCTCTCCCTCCCTCTCCCTTTTCCTCCCTATATCTCCCCTCTCCCCTCTCTCCCTCTCTCTCTCTTTCTCTCTCTCTCTCTCCTCGCTCTCTCTCGCTCTCACTCCCTCTCTCTCACTCACTCACTCTCTCTCTCTCTCTGTCAATCTCTTTCTCTTTCTTCCTCTCTCTCTCCCTCTCTCTCTCCCTCCCTCCCTCCCTCCCTCCCTCTCTCCCCCTCTCACCCTCTCTCCCTCTCACCATACCCCCTCTCCCCCTATCTCAGTCTATCCCGCTCTCCCTCCCCCCCCCGCCCAAGCCCCACTCTCTCCCCCTCTCTCTATCTCCCTCTCTCTCTCTCTCCCTCCCTCACCCTCCATCTCCCTCCCTCTCTCTCTCTCCCTCTCTCTCTCTCTCTCTCTCACCCTCCGTCTCCCTTTCTGCATCCACCACTCACTCTCTTCCTCTCTCTCTCCCTCTATCTCTCCCTCCCTCCCTCTCTCCCTCCATCCGTCCCTCCTTCCCTCTCCCCCCCCCTCTCCCCCCTCTCTCCCTCTCACCCTACCCCTCTCCCCCTCTCTCAGTCTCTCCCGCTCTCCCTCTCTCCCTCTCTCCCGCTCTCTCCCTCACTCTCTTCCCCTCTCCCTCCCTCTCCCTTCCACCCTCCCTCTCCCTCCCTCACCCTCCATCTCCCTCCCTCTCTCTCCCTCCCTCTCTCTCCCTCATTCTCCCTCTCTCCCCATCTCTCTCCCCGCTCTCTCCATCTCTCCCTCTCTCCCTCCCTTTCTCCCTCTCCCCATCCCCCCCCCTTTCTCCCTCTCTCCCTCTCCCTCCCTCTATCTCCCTTCTCCACCCATCTCTCTCTCGCTCTCTCTCACTCTCTCTATCTCCTTGTCCTCTCTCTCTCTCCTTCTCTCCCTCTCTCCCTCTCTCCAGCTCTCTCCCGCTCTCTCCCTCACTCTCTTCCCCCTCTCCCTCCCTCTCCCTTCTACCCTCCCTCTCCCTCCCTCACCCTCCATCTCCCTCCCTCTCTCTCTCTCCCTCTCTCTCCCTCATTCTCCCTCTCTCCCCATCTCTCTCCCCGCTCTCTCCCTCTCTCCCTCTCTCCCTCCCTTTCTCCCTCTCCCCATCCCCCTTTCTCCCTCTCTCCCTCTCCTCCCTCTATCTCCCTTCTCCACCCATCTCTCTCTCGCTCTCTCTCACTCTCTCTATCTCCTTGTCCTCTCTCTCTCTCCTTCTCTCCCTCTCTCCCTCTCTTCCGCTCCCTCCCGCTCTCTCTCCCTCACTCTCTTCCCCTCTCCCTCCCTCTCCCTTCCACCCTCCCTCTCCCTCCCTCACCCTCCATCTCCCTCCCTCTCTCTCTCTCCCTCTCTGTCCCCTCATTCTCCCTCTCTCCCCATCTCTCTCCCCGCTCTCTCCATCTCTCCCTCTCTCCCTCCCTTTCTCCCTCTCCCCATCCCCCCTTTCTCCCTCTCTCCCTCTCCCTCCCTCTATCTCCCTTCTCCACCCATCTCTCTCTCGCTCTCTCTCTCACTCTCTCTATCTCCTTGTCCTCTCTCTCTCTCCTTCTATCCCTCTCTCCCTCTCTCCCGCTCTCTCCCGCTCTCTCCCTCACTCTCTTCCCCTCTCCCTCCCTCTCCCTTCCACCCTCCCTCTCCCTCCCTCTCTATCCCGCTCTCTCTCCTCTCTCTCCCTCCTTTCCCCACCCTCTCTCGCCTCTCGCGCTCTCCCTCCCTCTATCTCTCCCTTTCCACCCATCTCTCTCTCGCTCTCTCTCTCACTCTCTCTATCTCCTTGTCCTCTCTCTCTCTCCTTCTCTCCCTCTCTCCCTCTCTTCCGCTCCCCTCCCGCTCTCTCTCCCTCACTCTCTTCCCCTCTCCCTCCCTCTCCCTTCCACCCTCCCTCTCCCTCCCTCACCCTCCATCTCCCTCCCTCTCTCTCTCTCCCTCTCTATCCCTCATTCTCCCTCTCTCCCCATCTCTCTCCCCGCTCTCTCCATCTCTGCCTCTCTCCCTCCCTTTCTCCCTCTCCCTATCCCCCCTTTCTCCCTCTCTCCCTCTCCCTCCCTCTATCTCCCTTATCCACCCATCTCTCTCTCTCGCTCTCTCTCACTCTCTCTATCTCCTTGTCCTCGCTCTCTCTCCTTCTCTCCCTCTCTCCCTCGCTCCCGCTCTCTCCCGCTCTGTCCCTCCCTCTCTCTCCCCTCTCACCCTCTCTCCCTCTCACCATACCCCCTCTCCCCCTATCTCAGTCTCTCCCGCTCTCCCTCCCCCCCCGCCCAACCCCCGCTCTCTCCCCCTCTCTCTATCTCTCTCCCTCTCTCTCGCTCTCTCCTCTCTCTCTCTCTCTCTCTCCCCATATATACGTCTCACTTTCTGCATCCACCACTCTCTATCTTCCTCTCTCTCTCCCTCTCTCTCTCCCTCCCTCCCTTCCCTCTCTCCCTCCATCCGTCGCTCCTTCCCTCTCTCCCCCTCTACCCCTCTCTCCCTCTCACCCTAACCCTCTCCCCCTCTCTCAGTCTCTCCCGCTCTCCCTCTCACTCTCTCTCTCTCTCTCTCCCTCTCTCCATCTCTCTCTCCGTCTCACTCTCGCGCTCTCTCTCCCTCTCTCTCACTGTCACTCCCTCTCTCTTTCGCTCTCTCTCTCTCCCTCCCTCTCTCCCTCTTTCCCTCTTACCCTCTCCCCCCTCCCACTCTCCCCCTCACCACCTCTCTTCCTCTCACCCTTCCCCCTCTCCCCCTATCTCAGTCTCTCCCGCCCTCCCTCTCTCTCTCTCTCCCTTTCTCTATCTCTCTCCCTCGCTCTCTCGCTCTCTCTTCCTCTCTCTCACTCTCTCTCCATCTCTCTCTCTCTCTCTTTCTCTCTCTCTCTCTCCCTCCCTCTCCCTCCCTCTCCCTTTTCCTCCCTATATCTCCCCTCTCCCCTCTCTCCTCTCTCTCTCTTTCTCTCTCTCTCTCTCCCTCGCTCTCTCTCGCTCTCACTCCCTCTCTCTCACTCACTCTCTCTCTCTCTCTCTGTCAATCTCTTTCTCTTTCTTCCTCTCTCTCTCCCTCTCTCTCTCCCTCCCTCCCTCCCTCCCTCCCTCTCTCCCCCTCTCACCCTCTCTCCCTCTCACCATACCCCCTCTGCCCCTATCTCAGTCTATCCCGCTCTCCCTCCTCCCCCGCCCAAGCCCCACTCTCTCCCCCTCTCTCTATCTCTCTCCCTCTCTCTCGCTCTCTCTCCTCTCTCTCTCTCACTCTCTCTCTCTCTCTCTCTCTCTCTCTCTCTCTCTCTCTCTCCCCATATATACGTCTCACTTTCTGCATCCATCACGCTCTCCCTTCCTCTCTCTCTCCCTCTCTCTCCCTCCTTACCTCACTCTCCCTCCCGCCGTCCCTCCCTCCCTCTCTCCCTCTCTCTCTCTCATCTCCCCTTATACCCCTCCTCTATCCACCTCCCCCCCTCTCTGGCTCTCTCCCTCCCTCTCTGTCCCCTCTCTCCCCCCCTCTCGCCCCCTCTCTCTCGTCTCTCGCTCTCCCTCTCTCTCTCCCTCTCTCCCTCTCTACCTCTCTCCCACTCTCCATTCCTCCCTCTCTCTCTCCCTCACTCTCACTCTCACTCTTTCTCCATTTCTTTACCCCTCTCCCCCTCTCTCACTCTCTCCCTCCCTTTCTCCATATCCCCATCCCCCTTTCTCCCTCTCTCCCTCTCCCTCCCTCTATCTCCCTTCTCCACCCATCTCTCTCTCGCTCTCTCTCACTCTCTCTATCTCCTTGTCCTCTCTCTCTCTCCTTCTCTCCCTCTCTCCCTCTCTTCCGCTCCCTCCCGCTCTCTCTCCCTCACTCTCTTCCCCTCTCCCTCCCTCTCCCTTCCACCCTCCCTCTCCCTCCCTCACCCTCCATCTCCCTCCCTCTCTCTCTCTCCCTCTCTGTCCCTCATTCTCCCTCTCTCCCCATCTCTCTCCCCGCTCTCTACATCTCTCCCTCTCTCCCTCCCTTTCTCCCTCTCCCCATCCCCCCTTTCTCCCTCTCTCCCTCTCCCTCCCTCTATCTCCCTTCTCCACCCATCTCTCTCTCGCTCTCTCTCTCACTCTCTCTATCTCCTTGTCCTCTCTCTCTCTCCTTCTATCCCTCTCTCCCTCTCTCCCGCTCTCTCCCGCTCTCTCCCTCACTCTCTTCCCCTCTCCCTCCCTCTCCCTTCCACCCTCCCTCTCCCTCCCTCTCTATCCCGCTCTCTCTCCTCTCTCTCCCTCCTTTCCCCACCCTCTCTCGCCTCTCGCGCTCTCCCTCCTCTATCTCTCCCTTTCCACCCATCTCTCTCTCGCTCTCTCTCTCACTCTCTCTATCTCCTTGTCCTCTCTCTCTCTCCTTCTCTCCCTCTCTCCCTCTCTTCCGCTCCCTCCCGCTCTCTCTCCCTCACTCTCTTCCCCTCTCCCTCCCTCTCCCTTCCACCCTCCCTCTCCCTCCCCCACCCTCCATCTCCCTCCCTCTCTCTCTCTCCCTCTCTAACATCGTCGTGTCGTG